>JABSTR010001540.1:0-42015 GCA_013339765.2 Haemaphysalis longicornis | reverse complement strand
TTCGGTTCACAAAATGACTACACAGCGTGAAGTAAGTCCACAGAAGCTGGAGAAGACCCAGAATGAGCGACTTCAGTGCGTGCAGTGCATGCATTGTTAGCAGCCCCCACCGCCTCTCTCCTGAAATAACTTGAACGAAGCAAGCGCAACGAAGCAGCCACGTGTTCCCCAGGCCGCTTCTTTGCAAACACAAATAACTGTGGCAATCGACAAGTTCCATAGGAGCAGAACAACTGCGTCCATATTTCCCGCCCCGCTGTCACCCCCTCGTTTTTCCCGCACCAAACAGGGACCGGGAAACGAGAGACACAGTTTTCGTTGTCTGATTTTACCATCCTCCAGAGTTAGGCAGCACAGCGGTACCACTAAATGTTTGCGACTCGTACACGCACGTAGGTTCTCTAGGTAGTGATAAAACTTGTTTTCACTATGGCATTTACGAGTGCACGTACTCTGAGTGCAAGCAGTCGCAACTACAGTATTCATGAGTATTGTACTAATGAGCACGATGTATTAATGAGTACTATTACTTATGAGTACTGCATACTCAGAGTACTATGTACCCGCAGGTACTGATTTTCATGAGTACTCTACTTATGAGTACTTATACTCATGGGTACTGTACGGATGAATACTCATATTCATGAGTTATGTACCTGATGAGTACTGTACTCACGAGTACTGGACTTACCCTTGTACTCACTTTTCATCGTACTCACTTTTTTAACCTGGGTGTGTACTCACTCATCATCGTACTCACTCGTGAATTTGACTAAAAATGAGTAAAAATGAATGTACTCAAGAGCGAGTACGACGACCTATGTATGGAACACGATGCCCATTGTATTTACAGTTTCAAGTTTGGCTTCACGCATTGCATCAATTTTCTTCTCGTTCTTTTTAAAACGCTGGCTGGAACTTTAAGAGATGATATCGCACATAACTTTTATCTGTGCCTTTAAAGCAAAACCCAATAATTGAATTACAGTTGAAACGGAAGGTGCAGTAGAAAATACAGAGCATTTTTCGGGAATTTGTTGCATTACATTATAACGGAAAAATTGGGAGGACCGTTTTACCACAACTGTAACTCGTCACGCTTGTTCATTTCCCATATTGAATTGGCTTGTGTATGCACGTTTACTTACGCTCTTTTTCAAACATGCTCGTGATTAGTGCACTGTGGCAACTCCCAGTCGTCACTGAATACCCCAATAATTTTGGGCACTAATCTTGTTCTGGAAAGAAAAGGTTCCCTAGAGTTTCCAGTGACGACTGGGACTTTCTGTAGTGTCAATATTCGCCAAGGGTGCCACCAAAGAAAACAAATAAACATAAAATCTCAAACAGCTCAGTGCGGAAAAATACCAACACTGCAGAGTGAAGTACAAACGGGAGCCAATTAGAACTCAAAGTTAGCCATTTGTACGTAAAACACGAAATGCCAGTTCAAAAGAAACACTAAGACAAGTTCCACAAATGTTTCCTCTGCTGAGGCAGATGCGTCGGGGTGTCGGGGTATCGTCTCACGATGCGAGGTGCGGGGCATCGTGGCAACAATGACACTGCCTTGAGTACCTGGACCTCAACGAGAAAGAGGCACTGTTGTCGTCGGAGGACACGGACTGTTGGACAACTGCTCTCGACCGGGTGGCAGGATACACGAGGCAACACGCAACTGGCCACTGCTGATAGGCCACGGGCAGCAAGAAATAGGTCACGCCAAGCCGGTGCAATCAAAAGCTGCACGCCTTACGCGAGTTGGGAGCCGAGCGTTCTCCACAGGATGACAGAAGCAAGGTGGACCATTCACGAGCATGGTTCTAAAGCTCAAAAAGCTTCAGGTCTTCCGCGTGGACGCAGTTGTCCTTGATCCTTCTTATTCCAGCCCTCCGGGAGTCTTCCCCTAACCACGGCCTATAGCCTTCCCGCTAGTGACTTCCTCTCATAGGCTGGCGCTGCGCAACGTCATCACGTCGCGTGGCTGGCCTCTACGTTTTTGTTGGTGCAGCCACAGTGAGAGTAATGCCCCCAAGACAGCATTTATAGCAGGCGCGCTCTATGGGTATCTGTCGTAGACATTGTCGTCATCGCATCTTTCAGCCAACACTATCCCTGCTCCTCACAGTGGCATGATAAAAAATTATTAAAAAGAATAGTTTGTGGTTTCAAGTAAGGTATTCGCGCGGGACAATCGCTTGACAAAAAATTTCACTAATAGCTGTATGCAATCTTTGCGTGGTCAAAATGGTGGCGACATAAAAATCAAAGCCCTGCTCTTGAGAGAAAGATTGTAAAGCACACTTTTTTTCCAAGCAATCTCAGTGGCACTGGAAGGGCAATGTCGAAACTACTTAGACTGTGTCGGAATCGCGCATTCAAAATGATGTCGGATTCATAATTCGAAGGATCCAGGATCGCTTTCGACAACAAAAACCGTTTCTTTTTTTAACGGACTTGGTGTGCCTTTGTGGTAGTGCATCGCTATATTGTGATTCCCATCGTGTAAAGTTGACTTTTCTGCATTGAGTTTTCTGTAGAGTGGCTATCAGTGAGGCAACGAAAGTTGCGCCTAATGATTTCAGAGTTATATGCGTGTTAGTGACTAATACAACATTTTTCACCACAATTATCAATATTGGCTTCGCAAAAATTGTGTTATAAATTCTACAATTTCCCACATTTACCCACTCACCCACCCTCCTTCGGAGTCATCCACGCTCACAAAGCAATTGATTCAAGCAGTGCATGAGGCGGATGTGATGTCTACAGAGACAGACTGGTAGGTAAGAGCCCACGTAAGCAAATATCACGGGGCGCGTTCACGACACCTGCAAAGAATACACAGTACAAGGACTACCAGTAGGCAAGACACAAACCTAGAAGCTAGGAATCAAAGATTGAGATAGTTCGACTCGCCGAAGATGGGGCAGTCGCGCTTCGCCACATGGGTGTCTGAATGCACACTGTTTCTGCGATTTCCGGAAATTTCCGCGATTTCCGCGAACCGCCGCGCCGATGGTGCTTCAGTTACAGGAAACGGCACTTTCAGAGCTGAGCGCCGAGGCCTTATTAGTGCAGGGCTTGATTTGATTGATGTAGGGTTTAACGCGCCGGTGCAACGGAGGGTGATAAGGGCGCGCCGTAGTAGTTGGGGGGCGCCGGATTAGTAAATTTTGACCACCTGGGGATCTTTAACGTGGCGAAATCTCGTACACACGGGCGCTATTGCTTTTCGACTCCATCAGAAAAGCTGACGCTGCGGCCGGGAAACGAAGCCGCAACATTGTGCTGAGCAGCGCAATGCCTTAGCCACTGATCCACCCTGGCGGGCATAAGTGCAGAGCACCTCAGGGGACCAGGGTGTCATTGTAGATCCTCCGGGGTGACAGCATCTTGCCACCGTAGTTTCGGAGCATCAGGCACCCAAGTGGCGGTTTTGAAAAGGTCAGCGCCTCCACAGGTCGGGATAGAACCTTGGGTCCCTCGAGCTACGAAGCCCATGTCAATCTCATTGCGCCACAGAGACTTTTTTCTTTATTGCCTTGCTTTGACACAAAAGATGAATCAACAAACAAAACTAAAGACCAACGCTACAATGAAAAGACTGCTACCCGACAGTTTGCGAGCAGGAAAACGGTTAAAATTGCTTCAAGTTTGTGAGCGTTTCCATTACGGGCAGCCATTCAGGACGGCTGGCCTCAGCTATCAAACTTCACTTTCATAGACTTGGCGAAGTATTCTTTAGCCCACTTCGCTTCAACATCAGGATGGCGTATGGCCATACCTGACATTGCGCCACAGAGGCAAACAGTTCTCATATTGAAAGTGTTGGGGGTGATCTTTCCGCTGCCCCGTAGCCAGAGGGGCGGGCGTTGCCAGTCCCGAAATAAGTACACAATGATATAAAATTATAAAAGAACGCATATATTACCCCAAAATTATGGAATCCGAATCCAGGGTCTCTTTATAGGTCACTGAAGGGCTGCGGCACCCTCCCTTGACTATTTTTGGCATGAAAAGCAGGGTGATTCTGAAACAAGTCAAGAAATGGCGCCTAATTCCCTCTCAGAATCACTGCTCCACACTTGGCAGCATCCGCTTTCAGTCGTAGTGTTTATTTTTTGCTGTTTTGTGCAAAACAGCTGCCACGGCTGCTCCTCGCAGCTGCCGATGCAGCGGTCAGCACACACACGCGCCGACTTCGTCACGCTCCTGCAACCACCGCAGCGGCCCCACCTGCTTGACGGATGTTATTTTTATAATCGCCAACAAAGTTATTTGCTCCGCCTTTGAAGAACCGAAGTTGGAAAGCAGTCGGCGGGTGGCCTTCAACCCGGACATTGGTTTCTATGCCGGAGCTAGACGGGCAAGTCAGGTCTTACGGGGTCTCTGCAAAACCCATACCCGCCCACGCCAAGATAACAGCTCTTCATTGGTCCAACCACCACCCTTTAATAGGAAACTCGATGGTAAACGGACGTTTAGAACGTGGTTCGTCAGATGTTACACTGTGCTCCTGCATCCCTCACACGGCTTTAACATAAGGCGGATTACTCTCGGGAGACACGATACCCAGGGAGACAATACACTGACTGGAAGGGATCGTCCTGGATCACTCAGGGCGGCACACTTCTCGCGCCTTAGCCTAATTGCCATGGCAAAAGCGTCGGTGGCGACCTTCCACTCACTCGCAGAACTAGCAAGCAGTCTCCTCCCGGGGTGGAACTGAAAAGACCGACGAGCCCACCCGTCTATCCCTGCAGGGAGGTGGAGGGGTGTCAAGAGCAGCGCTAGATAGCAGGATGGAAAGTTGTGGGAGTTGGTGTTGATTCATTGTGAAAGCAGGCGCCAAAATACACGTTGACGAAGTAAGGAATACTAAACAGGACACGTCCTACTAGCAACGGATAGCCGTTTTCCTGAGAGGCACATTGGCCCTCATTTGCAGCCTTGCGGCTGCCAGCCGAATGACGCACACCCGCGGGGTGCCCCTCTTTTAGCATAAGCTTCACTCCTTTTCGGAAGTTCTGCATTCCCAGAGGAACCTCGTGAAATTAAGGGGCCACCTGAAGGGCAGTTGTTCGGCCCTCTTTACTCTGACAGTCGCCTCCCCAGAAGGAGGGTTTAAGGGTACTCCAGTCACCATGCGAAGTCGGACCAACAAGCTTAAAGCCCCCTCCGGCTCGGGTTACCAAAGGCGGGCTGCTGCCCCCAGCCTGCTGTCTCGATCGTATTCAATTAACCTGAGAGACACCGCGTGTGTACCTACGAGTCCGTAAGATACTCTCCAACATTTGCGACATGCAGCACTGGCAAACTTCATCATACCACGGCACTTGGGTCTGCAGCGTTCGTCTCGACGCGCGTGGCTTGCCTGAAACTAGCCTAAGAAGATAACAGCTACGCACCTCTCACTTTCGTCCACCGCTAACTCAACTGTTCTCGAACACTTGACTTCACGTCAACGGAAGCCTGTGCACGGAAGCACAAACGCGTTGGCGGCATGTATATTAGTTGTCTGAACCTCTTCATTTGGGGCAGTGTGCGACTTGGCAACAGCAACGATGCTCTACTGTAGTATAGCCATCCAGCTGAAGTACGTATCGTGATGAAACATGATTAAATTTATTTCAAAGCATGGTTTGGCGCACCAACCGCTTTTAAACCTTGAAACGTGGGGTGGAAGAAGGCTAGACTACTGCGCTACTACGCACAGGGGGTGGACTTGCAATCACAGGCCGCGGCGGGCATTTTAACGCAAAAGTTTTATTTCGGTGCACAAGACCGCACCGACGCCATATTTGTCAGGGAAATGACATCACCAGAAAAATTTCCACTGACGCGGTGGCGCTATATTTTGAGCCCACGATCACTCTGGCAGCAACGGGAGGTGTGAGATGCTGTGCCAAGTGGGCTATGACTCAACCGTGGTTAGGTGTACGAACGCGCCTTATAACCTTCCCTACAAGAATATCTAGTCCGGTGGTACTGTCGTCTGAAGTGAAGTAGTGCGTTGAGACTAATGAGCGGTGATAGTTGGCGCTACGGCTGCGAAACGCAACCTCTCCCTCTCGTGCTCCACAAGTTGAGCTATTCGCAAATCAACAGTCTGCCTTAGACGTCATGGAACCCGCCGAAGTGGCCGCACCTTTGCCGAAGCGACCCACCAGCAGGACTTCGGTCTCCACGCATGCCCCACAAGACCCCTGACGACCTGCCAATCTTGTTCTATTCGCTGCAGCGGGCAGGGAGTTAACCAAACGATGCGCTGACAACAAGTTCAGTTTCGTTCGCAGGTTTGCGAGCGCCTGTGGTTCCAGTTGGATTTACGCAATGCTCCAGCACGTGTAATCCAGTGTCTAATGTTGATGCGTCTAATGGTGCCCTACTGATAAAATATGCATAACGATGTGCAAGTTCACATCGATGCACAATAAACATTTAGCTGCTCCTGTGAAGGCGCATTTCACTTTCGTACTGTACAGACTCCTATGAATGAGGGTGTGTGTCGAGATGAGATTGAATAATAAAAGTTTTTAATCTGTCTGAAATAGTCTGTCACCCTCCGCTACGGCACGTCTCATTGTACAGGTGTGCTTCGAGGAGCACAACAAATATTTAAATTTAAACTCACCCAGCCACATTACAGGAATCATGATAAAAAACTGCTCAAGCGATTTTCAATTTCAATGAATTATTTGTACTTACAAGCAAGAGCGCATAGGCCGACCTGAAATCGGACAGGCAACCACATTTTTCACGCCAGTTAGTTCAGCCAGTGATTAGAGATGGCACACTAGCCTTTATATACACCTCTAAGTGGAAGTTACTGCAACAATGTTACAAGTGCGATGTCAAAATACGAAACAGCCAAAATAAGCAACACAAGTTCTAATACATCTCAACCTTGATTGGAGAGAAAGGCCACTGACATACAATACACTCCCCTGTATTGTTTTTTGTTTCCTCCGGAGCTGCTATTGTTATTTGAAACATTGGGATGGTACAGAGAATTCCATCTTTAGCAGCCATCGTAAGCAAAATATTTGATATCTAGAGAAGTCCTAAAACAATACACACAGAATAAGAAACTTCAAGCTAAGTTCAGGCGAACACACACTAAAACTTTTTACGCCCAAAAAGGTGCTTCAGCTTGTCGCCGCAGGAGCACCCTAAAAACTGAATATTTTACACCCTTTAGGGTGCTCGGATTCTGTCGCCGCAGGAGCACCCTTTGTGAAGCACCCCAGAAGACGGGTGACTTATAACACCCTTTGAGCCCTAAAAGTATCCTAGGGTGCTACTTAGCACCCCAATCTGTAGGAGCATCTTCTGCAAAAGCACCCACCTAAAGGGGTACAAGAAGGGTGCGTTATCCTCGGTTCATAAATGGCGCAGTAGGTGTGAAACCACATATTGCACAATATGACACACGATTATGGTATGAAACATTCGTGCTTTCCAAGCTCGTTCTGTGAGACATTCCATTGAAGCTCAACATCAGCTGATAATTTCCTTGAACTTGTGTCACCGATTGTTAAAACATCAATTAAAGAGTCAGGCAGCCACATCTCACTACAGAGTTATAACTTTAGAGGTAGTTGATTATTCAAAACTTCGTAAAAAACCAATTATATGTTCACTTTCCCAACTACAGTACACATCCTTCGAGCTTCACTGCACAGCATCACCAAGCTATGCAGTGAAAGCAATTAGGTGTGCAACACTTCAACCACACAAAACTTCCTTGAACATTAAAACCCTTGGCTTCTCAGAATTGCAATCAAACTTCCAATCACGGTAGCTACCTGCAATGTTTAGTAGCCTTATTCTTTAGCTGAGCAGGAAAGTTCAATATGAAGGAAGACCAAATGCAAAATGTATAGTTTCCTCCGTACTGCGGCTCATAATCTACTCATAAAAGTTGGGTACCCAAGCCATTTATTTTCTTTTGCATTATTCTTTTTGTTTTACAAAAAAATATTCATATGGTACAGCACTTGCAAGGTTTGGTGGTAAATGGAGTTTTATAAGCATACATTTAGACTAAATGACCCCACAAAGCAATAATAAGAACTGCAAACATCACAGAACAATGCATACAAGTTCCCTGGTGAAGCCCATGGTTGAAATGTAATGTCATTGTTCCTAAAACATTATTTTATCATGAGGCTAGCTTGTACATGGTGCCTTGCATTATGTCCCTGCCGGTGGATGTGGGGTCATTTGTCACTGTTGCAAATGAAAAGCCAACAGCCAGGGCCCATTAGTTTTGGCTAGTATTACGAGGTGCCTCACGGCAAGCATTCTACGTCTTTAGACTTTTTTAGAGTTGACTAGAACTGAAATCAGCAAAAGATTCTCTACAAACATTCAGTCCTATCCGCAGCTTTAGGGTTTGCTAATTTCCATATTTGGGTTTCTTCTGCCTTTCTTAACAACATTTTTCTTTTGATAAGAAGGTGCATAAACAAAAGCAAAAAGCTTTTCTGTAAACCTTTGGTAGCTACATAATTGTTGCAAAATATTTTACTCTAAATATGGCAGCTTAAACTGGGAATATTTGCATTTAAAACATTAAAATAAGCTTAAATTGATCATACATTTTTAGCTGTTTTTACGCAAACTGCACAGGGGATATGAAGTGCAACCGCAGGGAGGGCTCCGGATTAGCTTTGGCAAATTTGGGACATTAGGTGCACTGAAATCTCTAAGCATGCGCTTTTTCACTTTCTGTATCCACCAGGAAAATGGCTGCCAATTGAGACAGCGATGCTTAATAGTAGTTGACGTGCATTTTAAAATAATCTCAAACATTATAGCCGCAAAATTAATTTTTACAAGTTGTAGACATTGCGCGTTACACCAGACATTGGACTATACTGTCAAGAGCTTTGATATCTACAATGACCTCTACAAAGCAAGCTTATACTGGTAGAGTTTTTCATACCATAATTACTGTGTGTTCAGAGTTCACGTGTGAAGTATGGATACTGCTGCTTCAGCAAGAACCGAGGATGAGCACCCTTCCTGGTTCTGAAAAAAAAATAACAGAGGAAATGCCTTAAGCAGGATTCTGAGACAGGGTTGAAAGAAACAAGAATGAACAAGAAATTCTTTCAAAACATGTAAAACGATGCAAACAAATATTTATTTCAACTTCATTTCTACAAAAGACCACCTCATGAAGACTGGTGATGGGGTATTGGCTCAAAAAAAGAGCAGAGAGCACTTATATAAATGCTACAGGGAGCCTTCGCAGCCAAAAATTGTTTGAGCACATAAACTAATCGCTGTTCAACAAACTCATAAAAAATGTTTGAATGCATAAAAAACCAGTGGTAAACACAGGAAACAGTTAAACAGAATGACGGCACAAGTTTTCCGTCGTTCTCTTCTGTGTCCTGGGTTTTTCCTTTGGTTTTTCATCCATTCAAACATGTACGAGCTAGCCCAGTCCAACGCCTTGGTATCATAAAAATATGGATAGTCAATCCTTACAGAAAGTTGAAAAAAAAAGAAAGTATAAAGTAGGTGACAAAATAAAACGACAGCAAATTGGTTGGCTTTTAATTTTAAATGATAATATAAAGAATAATGGCATGAATGAAAGTGAGCAGCACAGCGAAGTACCATGTTGCTATCCCGACATTCCACTTTGAAGCAAAATGTCCGCTTTCCAACACTACATAGGCCAAACATGCAATGAAGGCATTCCTTTAGGCACACAAAATATACCATAATTGTTAAGAAAGCTACTGAATTAGTTGAAAAAAACCTGACCACAACAAATTGAAATTGGTGACGTAGATACAGTTTCAGACATACACAGCGACATCATATAAAAATATATGGTTTCCCATACAAAGATTGGTCATAACAAAAATTCAGGACTACATTTATCAGACTGGCATCAATGTGCAAAGCAGCTTATTGAAGGAAGACGGTCTTCACTAAAAACATGATAATATTGAGAGCTCATGTGCTTCCCTGCAAGTTGGGTGTGTAAACCCACTGACACCTTAACTAACCTGCCTGAATCATCACTTTATAGACATTGAGGAATTTTACGAATTGGTTTATTGTAGCAAGCTGTCCAGTTATTTCCGTATTTTCTTGGCATTTAGTGTCTATTCAAAATTTGGTGACTAGATAGCTTTTACTATGGTCATGCACTGGTGACAACGAATATTTGATTTTACTTTAAAAAATTTTCAGTTTTGTTTTATTGCTCACCAGCCAACGATGTGAAATACCAGAGGCGCTTAAAACGTATGTGGGCATTTTCTTCCTGCATTGTAGTACAACTAATCATGACTTTTACCATAATTTGTTCACAAATCGTAATATTTGGAAAGTATTCAGCAGAATGAAAATGTCATTTCAGAAGCATGCACAATTAACAAGGCCTCAATGACTCTCACGACGTGGTCCACTTGTTTCTGTCACAAATAACCTGATTGCAGACACATTCCACCGAAACGAAGGTAACATGCCTCTTGGGTGATGAATATTTAAAAAGCCTTACGAGTAAATTAGCTGCTGAGCACGTGAAATTGTGGCATTAAAACAAAAGATCCCTCTGCGGCATCTTTCACTTGGAGGAGCGCTTGACCACGAACTTTGAGAAGCTGGAAAATGCTCCATGAGTCGCTCAGCCAGCAGAAACGATGCAGGACACAAGTTTGTAGGCGGACCGTTGGCATCCTGCGATTGTGAAGATATTTCTGTTTAGTAGATGCTCTTCTTTTTGTACCACTGTTTATTTCAACTTTAAGAAGCAGCTGAACTCCTTAACGTTCGCATAATAAAATGCGGCAATGCGGAACAGTTAGCAGGGTTACCTCAATTTTGCTTTTATACGAATTAACACAATGTAGGTAATCTGCACACAACTACAATCAACTACAATTTTCACCTACTTCACTGCTCAAGCACAAACAAATACTAGGTTAGACATGTGAGCAATCTGCTAAACGTATCCCCACAAACTGAAGAATCAGGCATCAGAAATTGGCAAGGAAGGAGGTGTCACCTTTAAATTTCACTTTTTTCGTTCAAAACAAAAACAACACCTGGAAGCTTGAAGCGTGAGAGGGGGTCTTCCACGCTGACAATGTCAGAACATAGCTTGCTAGTGGGCACGTGCACGATGTGCACAATGTGTTCCTTGAAAATGCGTGCAACCCGCAGCAGTGGCTCAGTGGCTAAGGCGTTGCGCTGCTGAGCACGAGGTCGCGGGTTCGATTCCCGGCCTCGGCGGCCGCTTTTTCTGATGGAGGCGAAAAGCAAAAACGCCCGTGTGTACGAGATTTCGGCTCACGTTAAAGATCCCCAGGTGGTAAAAATTAATTCGGAGCCCTCCACTACGGCGCGCCTCATCGCCTGCGTTGCGTCGGCGCGTTAAACCCTTCAATAAAAAAAAAGAAAATGCGTGCAAAAGCTTGATTGATGTGTAGGACGAGAATTGCAGCACGTTTTGACAGAGGCCTTGTGGACGCTTCTGCCTGCTAATGTCAATGCGGATTCCTGCTAGTCGCCCTCTTCGCTTCTTTCTGAATATAATGCTTTAGGCAGCCACAAGGACTGCATCAAAACGTGCAGCAATTACCTACGTCCCCACACATCAGTGAAACTCTCGCACACATTTTCAAG
Source organism: Haemaphysalis longicornis (assembly GCA_013339765.2). Lineage (NCBI taxonomy): Eukaryota > Metazoa > Arthropoda > Arachnida > Ixodida > Ixodidae > Haemaphysalis > Haemaphysalis longicornis. The sequence goes on along the minus strand of JABSTR010001540.1, from coordinate 30,357 downwards.
AAACGCAGTGCATACATCGTGCATGCGCCCACTAGCAAGCTGCGTTCTGACATTGTCAGCGTGAAAGACCCCCTCTCACGCTCCAAGTTCCGGGTGTTGTTTATTAGATTCCGTGCGCTGAATGCAAATCAGTGTACATTGGTGAAACGGGCAATCTGCAGAGAAGATTAACGCAGCACTGGAACGAAGTGAACAGGGCCATGCAAAAACAAGTCCACTGGCAGAGCACCATGAGAGGACGGGACACGTGCTCGACTGGAACAAGGCGAAATTACTGACAACCTGAGTGCAATCTATCTTCTCGATTACTGCTCGAGTCCTCATCGTTCAGACGACGCCCAACATTATCAACATAATGGATGGAAATCTGCACTATATCTATGCAAACTCATTGCGCCGCGTAATGCCCAATATATAGCTTCGTTTTCCACGACACATGCTCACCGTGAACAAGCACCAACCGTTAAATGGCCTTCTTGACTTGGTCAGTGACCTACGTTTATCATTGCAATAATGCTTTTACCTGCCTACACGGCATTCCGTCAAACACTGGACTACACTACATGAGCCATTGCCGTTATTAACCTGCACCAGAGTATATAACCTTTCACTACTGCTATGAGATAGACCCACAAACGCACTTCAATATGGCCTTTATATTAGTTCTTGGAAACATTATGTATAATTTCACCTTTATGTTGCACCTGCTACAGCAGCTGGTTATATATAAAAACATGAAACACGCCAAAGCTTACACGCCAAAGCTACACTTGGATATGGGGAGCACTGTAGGGGAACGCTTCGCATTAATTTTGACCCCCTGGTTATTTTTGTGCGCACCAAAACTCAAAACAGGGGCGGTCTTTACGTGTTGCCTCCATCTGGAAAGCGGCCACACCAAGCGGTATCTAACCGACATTCGCCTCCACAGCACACCACCCTAGCCACTGCAGTGGTTTAAACATACGAAATAAAGCGAGTTTTGGAGTGCAAATGAAAATATTATTCACACGTCTTATTTTCCCGATCGATCTACCTTTTGAAAATCAACCATGGAATCCCCCCTCCCCTACCGGCCTACCAAAACACCTTTGTCTCAAGAGGTAATCAGGCTGTTGTTAATGAAGTAAAGTATTTACAATTCGAGACTTGCCACCGTTAAAGTCATGCAATTTGTTTTAGAGATAAGCAACATTAGCCATTTGCAGCACCAGGAGTTAATTGTGTTAAGATCAGATTGAAAGCATTGACGGTAGTAGTCGAAAGAAATTGTGTGATAAATTACATCATCTGCAAGTAGACCTACATGGGAGGATATGCAACATGGAAGATAGACAGGACCAAGCAGCCTGCCTGGGGGGACAACAAAGTGGCACGATCAAAAGAAGTATATAGTTATTAGAAGTAAACTGCATTTAGAAAGAATGAAAATCTTTCGCTCAAGTGAGACATTAGGGTGAAGTTTGAGAAGTAGTCTGTGGGTGTGCAATGCGATTGAATGCTTTAGAAAAATCGAGAAAAACTACCGCAGTTTGTAAGCCTGCGTCAATGGATCAATGTAGATCGTGAACAAATCCTGAAAGTTGTGTTTCTCAAGTAAACCTTGTGAAAACCATGGTGATATTCGAATGTGATATTGTGATTTTATAAATATTTAGCGACCTGAGAGTGGATGAAATGCTCCCCGACCTTGCATATGGTGCTTGTTAGGGAAATTTAATGGTGAAGTACCGTCTCCTGATTTAAAGATTGGTGCTACGTCGACTATCTTCCAATCATTGAGAATAGTGCCTCTCATGAGAGACTGCGAAAAAAAGCGCTGTTGGAATTCTACAGACTGCGGGATGTACTTTTCGGTATAGTATGATTAATACCAGTATGATCTGAAGTAGACCAGTTTGTATTGCAAGTTCAAACCATATCGAAAGATCCTAAATCTTTGCTTGGCTTGATTACATACGAATACTTGCTTCAAAGTGAGTTTCAATTTCTCTTCTTGCTCTTTAGTCATCGGCCCCAGATTCTCTTCAATATCTCTGCTAAGCAATGGCACGCTCCAAACGCACAGCAACTGCTTCATGAAAATGTTTCAAATAATCAGAGGCCACAGCACTGCTAACAGGTATACATCACGGCAGGTTCCACAACATGCAATAACTAACCTGAAAGTACATAATCGGTGGGTTCACCGATATGGCAGCAGTGCCTGGACCGACGTGTCGAGCAAATGCGCTGTACTTCTGAACGGGTGGTCCAATCGGCCAGATGATGGATGAAGGAATGACCATTCCTGGCGGCAAAGCGTACCGAGCACCAAAGAAAGACCAGGCAGTACCTGGGTACAGCAGGTGCAGTGTCGGTTGGGCCAAGGGAGGCCCTGGCAAAGCCTTTGAAACTGTACTGGAAGGCAGCCGACTCAGGACAGCCAGCAGCAGCACTTGCAGGTGCATAATCTGTGAGTGTGCTGACACTTGTTGAAATACAAGAAGCGCACACACAAAAGCACGAAGGCTTACATCAAGCTGATTTTTAATCGTTTAAAGACAGTAACCTCCAAGGCACTAACAAGAACATTCCCGGAACACCCCTTGTGAAATTTAGGTCACAGTAAGAATGTATTTATTAGACCCGCAGGTACTGTGAGCGGGGGTAGCACGATATATGCAAAGCTCACTACTGAGCTACTTTGCGTGGAACTATGCTAGCAGCTCATCTGTATCCCTTGTTGAGGCTCCTCCATTTCAATGTCTGACTTGTATCTGACGTTCAATTCTCTAATATAAATCGAGTTGAGTGAGTGCCTACAGCTTTCTTGTTAGTCTCTGTATGGCCTGCGGTTTTGCAAAAATGAGAACTTGCGAATTCGCTCAATTTTCTGCACTAATTTACACAATACATATGCCTCTGATATCAGGCCCCAGACTTCCCGAGAGCTACTCTGAGGGAATCGGCAGGCGCCTCGTAGGCGTTGTGAAATCTCCCCCAGTACCCCCAGACTATGCTAACTCCCTGCGAGGCCACATTCGCGCATTTCACCTTCAATTTGCACGTATGTGAATTCTATACCTCTATGAACTCTCAGACGGGCGTCGTCACATTCGTGCCGGACTCGTGAAGCTCGGCAACGTAAATTGCCGTACTCGCTCGGGCCGGAACTCTCCCTCCGTTTCCTGCCCTTGCATACTATTTTCTCCACCTTGCACTTCGTAAATTCTCATATGTTTAACTACACCTCCTGCGTGCTCATCTCTTGCCTGCTTTTCTTCCATCACAACTCCGTCAGCACCCGGTCGGCGCGTACGCTGTCGGGGCGTGTTAGCGAGCGAATACGGCAATTTCACGACGCTGTTGCCGAGCTTCACGAGAACGGGACGCATATCGCGGCCCGAAGACTGCGAGGCGTACGGTCGCCGGTCTCGCGAGAGCAATAGCTGCGAAGCGCACTGCACGGAATTCGGGTAGGGTGGGGGGGGAAGACTTCACAACACCTACGAGACGCCAGCCACGGAATCAAGTGTACGCTTTTTCGCATGCACTTCCAGGGAACCCCCTGTTCATGTTATTTCTTGGTATACCGCGGGTATTCAAGAAGGAGGACTAATCATAGCGTCGTGCCACTCACGCGAAAGTGAGACTGCGATCTGCAGCCGCAAAGACACTGTTGAGAGATACATAAACAAACGCCCCGGTGTTAAAGAGGCTTGCGTGATGTGAAATTATTAGCAGCCGTGTACTACAGCGCGAAAACCGTAGCCAAGCTCAAGCTTCAGCGTAAATTGATGCTGACTTCTGCGGAAACGGTGGACTGGGCGCCAAACAAGTATGCTAGTCACGTAGGCTCTCAGAGCAAACGAGATGGTGGTCTAGCGAACCACTGACCCATAAACACCACAACTCGTTCAAACGAAATACAGAATAATAAAAAATGCGTACTTACCCGAGCAAAACGATGTTTCCAACGTACAATTCTCCTTCACTGTCGTCTTCATCTCGCGGACACGAACCCGCTTTGTTCGCCACCAAAGCCGGTCGTGGTTCGGACGCCATGTCATCCACTTTTGACGCGCAGTATTTATGCGGCGATGATCGTTCTTCCGGGGTCCCCATGTTCCACACACGCGTAGGTTGGAAGGGTAGACATCACCCATAAAGCTTTTATAACTATGATTTAAGCTTGAAATAGATAAAACTGATCAAATCACGCCAGCAACCACTCGGCACAAAACACCATAAAAAACACACAAAAGTGAAAGATATTTGCCAGACTTCAATTCAGCACCTCTATGTTTGACGAAAATTGTGTTAGTACTGTAATATTGGTAATTATCTTTCCGCTTTCAAGTCTGGAAATGTGTTTATAACTTAAATTTAAGGTTTTCAACGCAAAAGTGAATACACATAAAGTAACTGACATACTGATATTGTAACAGGTTTTGACGTTTGTTTTGTTTTGTTTTCACGGCGGGCTTCTCAAGAGAGAAGGTGCGAAAAAAACGAGCTACTTTTGGGTTTAGGAAGAGGATTGGTAAATGTCGGCGGTGATAGAAAACAAGGAACAGGCGCTTACCCTGGTCATACAAGAGCTAATAACCCTTACCTAAAAAAAAGCGAGGTTCGACGAGGACTCAACCATTGACCCACAAAACAGTAAACGGACGCGTTAATAATCAGCTATCTCGGCGGGCGGTGTAGAGTAACCTAGAAAACTCTATACGTGCGTAAGTTGTCACCGAATATTGTCGCTTGTGTCTAGTTTATGCTGCATTTTTGAAATTCTGGCTGTCCTAACGATTGTTTTTCACGCACAGGTCTTGCACACGAGGCCGCATTGCTAAGCGCTGCAAGCGATTGAGCGAAAGCTCCTTATTTGACTCAAGAAAAGCTATCGCAGTCAACCCGACCTCTTCTGCGCGAGCCACGGTAGTCACGAAATAAATGGAATGTGCAGTTAGAATTATGGCGTTGATACGCTTGTTTGTCGGCACCGTCTTGCAGGCAGCAACGTCGCGCTAATACTACAAGCGATGTCACTCTCCTGGCATTGTCAGGCGCATCAAACCCGTCGTGTAAAACGACTGCCAACAGTGCGAAAACCTCTGAGTTTGTAACAAGTGGGATATTAGAAAACGAACCGAAGCATGCGGTGGCGGCGACGTAATAGGTACAGCAAACAGGTAGCAGAACGGCAGCGACGAGCGAAAATGATTTTACACGACCACCCCCGTCGGCCTGCGCAAAAAAGGAGAGTAGAACCCCTGCATACACGCCCTCGAAGAAAGCTGTAAAGCCGATTCAGTTTGTTGTGGACGAAGAGCAACCTGAGGCTGCAGCAACAAACGATTGTGCTTGCCGTGGTATGAACCAAAGCGTATCTTCACATCGTTATGTTACACACAGAACGCAAATAAGCCGGAATGGGAGTAAATGGCTTGTGTCATAACTCAGTACCAATTCGGAGTTTTCAAAACTTCTTCCAATGGGAGTTTCGCCTTACTCCCATTATTTCGGCAGTTTTTTCAGTAGCATATGGGAGTTTCATTTTACTGCCACTACAATGGAGTTTCCAGGGGTACCATTGGGAGTGTATTGTTTCCTCCAACTGGGAGTTTTCAGGGGGCGCATTGGGAGCAGTGTTGACCTGCATTCGAGGTGTGTTTTTTGTGCGCTTCATATATATGCGCTGCAGTGGAATTTATTACTGCTATTTGGGAGTTCTTAATAAGGGCACAGGCCGCATTTTTATTTTTCGTTTAGGATTACGTAATTTCTAGTCTTTTTCCGCTTCAAACGTTGAATGGCGAAACGTGAAAAGTTTGTTTTCTGCACAGTCAATTTATTGCATAAAAATTACATAAATACGATATACGTGTGAACACGTTAATAAGACAATAAAAACAGTGAATCAACAAAACACCTACATCGAGAACACAAGGTATCTTGGTAAGAACTTTATCTACTACAACTCTCCTCAACGAAAAAATTTAAGCCATTTGCAAACAATGAGGTCAGCATGTCGTCGGTGCGCTGTTTGCTTGCACCTGCCTCCCAAACGCTGACGTTGCCGCAACCCCTGGCACGTTCTTCTGGAAGCCACAGCAGCACATTCATTAGAGGGATAGCAAAACGCTTTAAATCTGCGGTAACAAATACAGAAGCATATTGGGCATCTGACCTGAAAAAAAAAAAAGAAACGGCACTGTAAAGACACTGAACTTGTCAATCTTGTGTCCAACTTTCCGTAATGTCTGAATGTTTGTTTAAAGCTACGCAAAATTGCACTTCTGTCCGAGACACCTGCGCTCACTAGTTCGTCAAAACGAAGTGTTCTGCTGTTCAAAAAGGTGCGCGACCCTTGTGGCGACCAACTTCCAAAATGCTTCCTTTCCCTTTTTTCCTTGCGTGTAGTGTTCTAGGAACGAGCTTCAGGTTTTACCCCCCGCACTGCCCCTCTCTCCCCTCACCGAAAGTTAAGGAAAAATTTCGGTCGGTGTGACGCCTGCGCGTTCCCCCCTTTAAAAAAAAAAATAAGCAGTCGTCTGTCGACTCTACAGAATGCTCCCTCGAATGGCGTTTGCTGATTATAGTTACACGCGCCTAGCGTACGGAGAGCTCCCACGGGGCCCCGAGCTTCTCCCTTGCCAGTAAAGCAATTAATCGCCGGCACGCGGCATGCCGCACGCGGCATCGCCGCGACTCGGCACGTCGGCACGCCGGCGGCACGCGGCAGTCACCCTCCTCGTAGCAGGCGCGGCTGGCACCACACCTATCTCAAGAAAAGCGGCCGCCTGCGACGTTGACCTGGACCGGCCACCTTCACCCTCGCCTGCCAGTAAGCCACAGACACAGCCTAACAAAATCACCGTCCAGAGTTCGGACAATTTTCATTCTGCTCGCCAGTGTGATAAGTGATTGTTCTGCTCGAGACCCGCGCAATACGCATTGCTTTCACACCGTGTCGGCCTCCCAATGACGTTCCGGGCATGGCGCCGTCTTTCACGCACAACGGTCACCTCAGTTGCGAGAATCGCCCGTGCAGTGGCGCGGGAAACCCGTTGAGTTTATTTGACACTAGAAGGGGCACAAGTCTCTCAAAATGTTGCGTACAATAAAAAACGTGAAAACCTTACCTTCAACCACCCCGCAGAGGCACAACCGCGGTCGTTTTTAACGAGCCACTCTCAGCGATCACTGCATTTAGGCCTCGCGTCGGCTCGCTGGCGTATTACGTCGGCTCGAAGGTAGGTGACACGGAGGCGACCGTTGCCAGTCCGTCGCACGTCGTCCAGGCTGGTTCCACAATGTTCGCACGAGCTTCGGTTGTTGGGAGCACTTCACAATCCGTTCGTGCGGCCGCAAGTTCAAACCGGCAATAAATTTTCGGGGACGCTGGAGCTCACACGACACACGACACCAACTGGCAGCCATTTTGTAAGGAGGCGTAGAGGAGGAAGGGGGTGATGGAGGAGGAGAAGGAAATGGAGGATACGTGGGAGTTTTTAATACTCCTATTAGGACAAACGCAGTAATCACAGCCAGATACTGCGTTTTGTGAAGAGGGTACAACCGTGGTAAATGCGCTTATTTACGACGTCTTGTGGCCCCCCGGTGTAACTGGCAGTTTTTCCACCATCAAAACTACCACACGTGGTAGCAGGCTGCCTGTCGTGAGGAGTTTAAAAGACGTATTCCAGCCAAGAAACTCCATTCAGGCTAACTTGTGTTTTGTGGGTATCGTCCGTCTGACTGCTACTTATTGAAGGAAAATTTCAGAACACAACATTGACGTCTAGCGTCTATGCCAGACATAGACGCTGCTGTTTAGGCCCTAAAAAGCACCTTAAGGGCGTCTGTCGGTTCTGTCTGATGGCGCGCTCGCGCCGCTGATTACGAACAAGGCGTCTGTTGGCGTTCACTGATCGTGTTGGCGAGCCGGTAAACGCCATCACGGTTAAACTCCCTGTTGGAAGACTACGTTGTTGGGACGGTAGAGTGCCGACAGAACTTCTTATTGGCCCCACAGGCGTGCTGTCAGCCCAACAAGAAAGTCCTGTTGGACTTTTTGTCCGGGCATAATAATACGGGAACAAATTCTTAGGTAAATTCGATTTCGTTGAGGACACCAATGCCTCGCGTAAAAGTTTTATTTATAGGACTACAAGAGGCATTTTGTAGCCTTCCCTTCCCACGCACCCAGACATCGAAACGAACCTTGTGATACACTCGAAGAAGTAGATTAGTGCAGAGTGGAATTTAAGCATTCAGCACGTTTTGTGCAGTTTACGAACAGCAATTTTAGAGCATTTCCCCTGGTCTATGTGGAGAGTTGATATTTAAACCTCTCAACGGGAGGGTGAAATAGTGCCATGTGCGGTTTTAAACATTCAGCCTGTTTTCGTGCAATTTGCATGCTTGCATTACACACCATTCTTTTAGGCACCCTAACGATAGGGTGCCGTGGTAACACCCCAATCGAGAAGAAATACTTTTTAGCACCCCCTTTAACAGTCGTAGCACCCTTAGAAACTGTTTATTACACCCCTGAATTTTGGCACCCTCGAGATGGGATGCCCGAGCAATATTTGGGCGCTTGAAAGGTGCAAAAAGGGTGCAAATGGTTCAGTACACCCTTTTAGCACCTTAAAGGGTGTAAAAATGTTAAGAGGTACACCCCTTAATTAGTGGGCAACCCTCATGATTGGGTGCCGGAGCAATGTTTTGGTCCCTAAAAGATGCAAAAAGGGTGCAAAATTTTGAGTGCACCCTTTTAGCACCTTAAAGGGTGGTAAAAAGTTCAGTGTGCAGATAAGACACGCGGAATACCGATTTGAACTTTAAACGCGAAACTGGATAAATGCCTGCAGGACAGCGACTGTTTATATTGCTTTATTTTTATAACACCTTCAGATATAAAAACCAAGTCTGGCGAAAGTTAGAAGCTCCAGTCAATATAAAAAAAAATTGTCCTTTTCGATTCCTGGGCCGCGGCGGCCGCTTTTCTGATGGATGCGGAAAGCAAAAACACCCGGTGTTCGAGATTTGGGCGCACGTTAAAGATCCCCAAGTGGTCAAAATTAATCCGGAGCCCTCCACTACGGCGCGCCTCATCGCCGGCGTTGCGTCGGCGCGTTAAACCCTACAATCAATCAATCAATCAAAATATTGTCCTTGCCTTTTTGAAGTAGATCTATCATATTACACACATAGCATGTGGCAGTTCGTGAAGTGATGCTTGAATGCTTACCATGTCTATTGCGCACACGTAGGCAGATACATACTATCTCTGGTTGTTTTCCCAATTTATTTGATTACATGTCGTCACTAGCTGAGAATGACATCAACCTACTAAACAAGAGCAAGAAGTGCGTGTTAACCTACGACAGCACGAGACAAGCTGAAACAGGAACAAATTTTATTCCAGTCAACCATATTGGCGGCTCGTTATTGGCTACTAAATAACAATCGCACATAAACACAATCTACGAACAAACAAAAATGCTGTAAGATCAATTACGGATACATAGGAAGGTCTGAACGCCTATTTCTTTCCCTGGCGAATATGACTGGGCAGGATGCATACGTGTTTTAATGGCTTCAGAAGCACGCAACACGCTTTTTCGCATTTGCTACTCGCTGACTGTGGTATGCGTAATTCGCGTTTTTATAGTCTCAGCGGCCACGCGTTGTGTGATCGGCCTGGTACTTCTAACCTCTATGTGCTTTTGCTGTACACTTGTCCAGCATTTCGCACTGGTAGTTTGGTTCAATCCTGTTGCGCCACTCGCTCGAACCTGTTCCCAAGCAACACTTCCTTTGCAACGAGGGCACGTTATAAGGCGATCTGTTGAGAAGGCCCACAAGAGGCGCGGCGAGCCCGGAGAGTAGTCAATCTTGCTCGATTTGACTTAAAAACCCCTCAGAAATGTCCCTTTGACGTTCCTTTAGAAACCGCAAGTGCACACTACCACTAGAAATGAGGCTGCCGGTTCCTGCTCGGCCAAGTGACTGTCACGTACTCCTTCCCACATGGCCTCTCGGGGTTGCCTGGACTACTCCCCTTCTCAACCTTTCTCTCGTTACCTGTTCTCCGGTCGCTTACAGGGACGGATGGACGGCTCAAATTCCTGGTCACTTGACCCCATACATTGATCGAGCAATGATAGTGCTTCATTGCTAGGCCTCTCATAGTATGTAGCTCGAAATGGCTGTCGATGTCGAACACGAGTATTGTTCGTTGAGTTTAAAGCTGGTATACCGCTGCAAACGACGGCCTCCAAGTTTAAGCAGAAGTTGTTTAAGTATCGCAGCTATTTACGTGTAAGTTACCAGTAAACTCTCGCTTAGTTAAAATTTAGCCAATAATACTTATAAACATGCAAACTATTTTATGCAACTATACCGCGTTTTATCTAACGCGTATCTCCGTTTAATGATTTCCATTACTAAGGGTGCAGGAATAGCCTAGTCCCCTGCTATGAAGGGCTGCGGAGTTCATATTTTTTTTCTTAGGTCCTCGACGTATACCTCTTGATTGCCATTTTGCGCCCGAGAAAAGCGACAATCTCAGACACGCCGCGAAATTTCCAATATATGCAAATTACGCCACAAAAAATTAGAGTTGGTGCGTGAGCCGCTTGGTGAGAACTTTTGTTGCTCAATCCCCTACCTTAGCAAACTCAAACGTCTCACAACAAGCAGCGATTACTCAACCGCCTTTTTTTTCATCATGGCCGAGCATTCCTAAGGTGTACATTATGACATTACATTGACAACCACTGAATGGCTCTAGGTGCCGCTAGAGGAAGCTATGATAACGTTGGTGTCGCCTTTTCCATTTCCCTAAACAGCTGTCAGCGGGCTATTCAGCACTTTGCTGCTCATGTGTTCCCTCCGGCGTTATTATGGCAGAATGGCGTGATGCAACTTTGGGCGAACTATCTTCCTACGCCTTTCGCACATAATAAACATTAGTGCCGTTACGGAAGAACGACAGTATGGAAGGCTTCATGTTCACCTTTGAGGATCGCCCATGCCATCTCAAATACTTCCTTTCGACCTTATTCAAGCAACATGACCGCCGAAACGCCCATATCTCTGTGTAGCAGTCAAAGAATACGACAGACCTGATGGCACGTTGAGCCAGATTTTTTATAAACTTCAATGACTTTGATTTGATTTGATTTGATTTTTATTTCTTGGAAAAAACCAACGCGAGGCTGAGACTGGAAGTGAACGTGGCCTGACAGAGTCCTCAGCCACCCGATCATGGTCGCAATCGAAGGTGACCCTGATCAATAATGTTTGTTGCGAAAACAATTAAGAGCGTTAAGCAACCACTACATATTTATTTTGTTTTCATTACACCCGAAAAACACACTCTTTCCTTGATTAATTATATTGCCTACGGCTTACATAAATCACCAGGCTTTTCAGACCCCAATTAACACTTACTTGGAGCATCAAAATAGGAACATTCACGGTAGACCTGAAATTCGCACGCTGCCTGGCTGCTTGCACACAGCTGGGACAAATTGGGTGTAATTAGTAAGAATAGGAAAGGGAGGTATTGACGCAGTCACCGTAAGCGCTGAAGTAAATAGAAGGTTACCAAATATCGCAGCTAGGTTTCACATTTTACGTTCCGTGCGCAAGGAGCCCGTTTGCATTGAGTGAAAAGGAATGAAGCTCGCGTATTACTCATGGGACCTGTTTTTTCTCTTGAGGCAGACTTTATCTCTTTTATCTCCACAGGCACGCAGTAACAGTGGGACCCCAGAAGGTGGGTAAGCGAGAACAGGAAGTGGGCTGAATTAAGAGAGGGGAATGAAGGAATTGAACTCAATAAAATATTGTCACGAAGAAAAGGCGACGCGGTTGCCTTCGAGGAAAACAAGTTTATTGCAGCAAAACTTGTGTTCCTCTAACAACTAAAACAATACACAGGCGGCGAAGCAGCTTCTCAACAAAGTGACTTGCGCAGGCGAGCGTCGGTGATTCGAATATCGCGGGCATTGCTCTGCGGGCAATTATCTCTCGGCGCCAGGGTTTTCTCGAAGAGTACATTGTATCCAGAACACTGTAGACCAAAGAAGAATATTGTAGGCTTGTGACGTAAGTTGGAAACACTACCCCTATAATAGGAGATAACACGTGCGGCATAAAGAATGGAACACTTGGCCCACGGATAACACACATAACCAAGCCTGGCGAAGCCGGTCCAAAAAACAAGTTAATAAACAAACCCAAAAACTGGTTCGCGGCATTACCCTCCTCTAAGAGGGCATCAAGCAGACGCTAAAATAAATGCGAGCCCCAACAAACCACAAAGAACTGTGCCATCTGGCGTAGTAAGGTTTCAGGCGAACCAGGTGGACGACTTCGGGCCGCGTGCGTCATCGTGATGTTCCGGAATCACTATCCGGGATCACCTCGTAGGTAAGTTGGCGAAGAAGTTGTAGAATCAGGTAGGGTCCAAAATACCGCCGCAGAAGCTACCAACTTAGTCGACGTCGTCGGATGGGAGTCCAAAGCCACACATGAACCCCTCGGCAGTACTCGGCGTCTCAGCGTCGGAGGTTGTAGCGTCCGGTATCCACCAGCTGCTGGTCCGTTATACGAACTCGAGCGAGCTGACGGGCCTCCTCCGCACGTTGAAGGTATCCTCGGACGTCGGCGTTGAGGTCGTCGTCTTCTACGTGCGGAAGCATGGCGTCGAGCATCGTAGTCAGCCGTTTTGCTGTAGATAAGCTCCACGGCGTCAACTGCGTAGTTTCCAGGGATAGCCGTTTTGTACGCAACGTGACATATAGGGGGACTTCGTCCCAAGTATTGTGTTTAACCTGACGTACTTAGACAGCATATCTGCGAAGGTATTGTTCAGACGTTCCGTAAGACCGTGTGTTAGGGGGTGGTGCGCCGTCGTTCTTTGGTTATCCGTGTTGCTATAGCGTAAAAGTTCTTGCATCAGCTCCACAGTGAAGGCCGCTCCGCGGTCCGTGATTGGGCCTTCCGGGGCTTCATGTCGCAGCATAACTTGTTTATGAAGAACTTCGCGACGTCTTATGCAGTCCCCCTCGGAAGTGTGGCGGTCACTGCGTAGCGCATCATGTCGGATTGTGACGTAGGGTACAGTGCCACAAGGTCAATTTTAATCTTTTGGAAGGGCCATAATGGGACGGTGATCGGCTGCATAAGTCCGTCGGTATCATCGGCAGCGTTTTACATCACTGGCTTTCATGGCAGCTCCTGAAGTAGTGGGTGACGTCTGCTGTAAGTTGGGGCCAGTAGTACTTCGTCTTGATTTTTCGAATAGGGAGAGCTGTGTGAGATGTCCGGAAGACTGGTTGTCGTGGCATGCTTCCGAATATGGAAAAACAGGCACTAAAACGGGACAAAGAACGTGACAAGAGTGGGCGCTGTCTGGTCACGTTCTGTCAGCGCCCAGTCTTGTCATGTTTTTGTCCCGTTTCAGCGCTGTTCTTCCATATTCAGTTATGTACCCACAAGCCCGCACCAACACACTTTTTCAGTTCATGCTTCGGAAATTTCGTCACGAAGGTCTGCTGAGAGACAAACGAAAATTCGATTTTGTTAAGGGGCTTAAATCCTTCGTCAAGAGGAAGGAGTTCTTCAGGCTAAATGCTGGTCAGTTCCGTTTGAAGGCCATAGGCATGGCGACAATGGGTCCTTCTAGGCAGTCGATCATGACGCGTAAGTCGGCGTCAGCCCTCTGCTGGGCGGCTATGTCGCTCTCCGTCGCTACTCCGAAGAATGCGCTGTCTTCACTGGTATATTGCGGTGGAGGGTCGACGGGGGATTCTAACGTCGAATTCTTGCAAACGCAAGCTCCACCGCCCAAGTCGACCAGAGGTGTCCTTTAAGTTTGCGAGCCAACACAGCGCAGGGTGGTCTGTCACAGTATTGAATGGCCTACCATACACGTACGGACGAAATTTTGAAATGACCTATATAATTGTGAGGCACTCTTTCTCAGAGGCACAGTAGTTTTTCTCCTCAGCCATTACATCACGGCTGCATTAGGCGATTAATTTCCGCAATCGCTTTGCTTTTGGACGAGTACGGCACACAAGGCTATCATCTACGTCCGTGTGCATTTCTGTTTCGGCGTTTTTGTCGGGAACTGCAAGCACGGGTAGGTTTTCTAAGCGTTGTTGCAGCTCGGGGAATGCTTTTGCTTGGGTACTTTCACAGCTCAGAGGGGTGCTACCTTTGATCAAGTGTGTGATTGGCTCCGTAATGCGTGCGAAGATTACGAATAAGCGATGGTAGTATGCGAAAAGTCTTCGCACGCCCCTCTTGTCTTCGGTATTGGAAAGTTCGCTATGGCTAAAGCTTTCGCCGGGGTCAGGTAGGACTCCCACGGCGTTGACGACATGGCCCAAAAACATTAGTTCCTCGAACACAAAGCGGCACTTTTCAGGCTTCAGGGTTAACCCCGACGAGCGAATAGCCTCGAGTACAGCCTCCAACCTTGCAAGGTGTTCGTCGAAAGTTCAGGCGAATAGCACAATGTCGTCGAGTTATACAAGACCGGTGTGCCACTTTAGGCCAGCTAGCCCTGGTGTCTCTCACTCTTTGAGGCGTTGTTGGGGCCGTGCACAGGCCCAATGGCATCACCTTGATCTCGTAAAGGCCGTCGTGGTTTACGAATGCACTCTTCTCTCGTCTCCTCTCCTCCCCTTCAATTTGCAGTAGCCTGTCTTTAGATCCATCGCAGAGAAGTACTTGCCGTGGCAGAGGTGGTCGAGGGAATTGTCGATTCGTGGCATGGGGCACGTGGTCTTTTGGTAACTTTGTTCAGTCGCTGGGTTCAAAGCAAAGCGGCAATGTGGCGTATCGTTTTCTTCATGGGTGCCCCCGGCGCAGCACACCCGCCTACGGTAGCTCAGTGACTAAGGCGTTCTGCTGCTGAGCACGAGGTCGCGGGTTTGATTCGCGGCTGTGGCAGGCCGCTTTTCTGATGGAAGGCAAAAATCAAAAACGCCCGTGTGTACGACATTTCGGCGCGCGTTAGATCCCTAGGTGGTTAAAATTAATGCGGAGCCCTCCACTACGGCGCGTCCTCATGGCCTGCGCTGCGTCGGCGCGTTAAACCGTACAATAAATAATCACAGGAGCAGCACAGGGGACTTCAGATGGCTCTTCAACGCCGTCGCTGAGCATGTCTTCCACTGTGGTCTGGAAGGCTTCCGGCTCATGTGAAGACACTCGGTAACGGTGACTTTGGTAGGTCGGGCACCGTCTTCGTTTATAATTCGGTGCTTTGCAAGAGGTGGCTGACGTAATTTTCAGTTCGTAGAAAAACAATAGCTGTAGCGACGCAGCAAAGCCAATAATGTTGTGCCATACTTCTTGCGCTAGCACCCGATTCATGTCAAAGGGATGCGAAGCTTGAAAGTATTTCTGGGTGCGCGTTTGAACGTCGGCAACCTCGGTCATCTCACTTGCTTCTTGCGTTCTTCGAGGAAAGCAAGTTGCAGCGCCCTTGTTTAACTGCTGGTACTACTAGGAGAAATTAGTGAACAAAACGTGGGATTGCCATTCCTTAAATCGCGGAATGCCTGCTGCGACACAGCGACTCGGTCGAGACGCAAACTTTGGTCACCCTCTACTATAGCATCGACATCACGGATAGCATCTTCACTAGACGATGATCATCAGGCTTGCGCGGCCCTGCAGGGTGACATGACCATCGGAGATCCTCGCTGCAGCACGGTGTCGGGATTCGATTCTGCCGTTACGGCGTGATCGGAAGAAAAGGTTACCGACTTGGTCTGTAGATAAATTATTCCATCTTTGTCCGCCAAAAAGTTCATTCTAAGAATGGCGTCGCGGAAGCAGTTTGCAAAATGACAAACGTGGCAGGGTAAGTGGTACCGCCGATGGTGATGCGTAATGTGCACGTTTCCCTTGGCGTTGCGAGATGTCCTGCTGCTGTGCGTATAAAAGGACCGCCCCATCCAGTCGCAACTTTCTTCAGCTTAAACGCAAATCATCCGCTCATTACGCAGTAGTCGGCTTCAATGTCTATGAGAGTGAATACATCAAAGCCGTCAATGGATAACAGGACGTCAGACACCGGCTTCCTCGATTTCCGGGTGCGTCGGGGAGTCGTATCTCGGCTTGTCCATGTTGACAGTCGGTAATTATTCGTCGTTGTGGTTATCGTCTTTTAAGCGGCAGGGCTGGTCAAGTCGGGTAGGCGTCGCATCGTAGGGCAGTCGTCGTGTTCGGGAGTCAGGGCAGGTTAGATTTTGTGTTCGTGGTGACGGCATGGTGTTCGGTGCTTCGTTGCGTCATTGGACGATTTTCGTTTTTCCGCCTCCAGAAGTTGCTGCTTTTAGTTTGCCCCGCGTGGGCTGGCGGACTTCCACGTGCGAAGTCAGCATTGCTACGGTGGTTCGGTGACTAGGACGGGTAGGGCGACGGGGAACGGATGAAACGGGATGGGTCACGGCTGGTTTGAGATAGATACCCGTCGTTCTCACGTGGTTGTTGAGCAGGGAAAGGGGAGGTGCGCCGACGGGAAAAAGCACGCAGTCCGAGCCTCTTATAAGGGCAGCGACGATAAATGAGGTCGGCCTCTCCGCAGTGGTAGCAAAGCGGGCGATTATCTGGAGCTGCCCACACACCGGTTTCCCTCGGCGTCTGGTGTTGGACTACAGGGGGTCGGGCGGGCAACAGTGAATAGTGGTACGGCGGGATCTCTTCACAATGGGTTGGAGCTGGGCAGGGTCGACGAACAGTTGAGGATCAGGTCATAGGTTGTGGCTCGCAGTTTGCTTCGGATGGCGTTGAAGTCCTCAGTGCTTGTTGAACCTCTTCCCAGATAACGTCAGTCAGGGAAGCGAACTGAGGTTGCCGCCTCGTTGGAAAAATTTTCCGAAGCCTCTCCCTGACGATTGCGTGTATGTATCACGTAGTGGATCGGAGCTATTAGCCCCGGCCCCGATTGTCTCCTAAGCTTGTGGATTGATGGGGCGCTCGCACTGCCTCACACGAAATTCCAGAGTCCTTTCCAGTGCGGCAGCCTCAGAAGAAAATTAAGCCACTACTTTAGGATGGTTGCAGACAAGGCAAGAAAAAATTCTTGCTTGACTCCTTGCATCAGAAACCTGAGCTTCTTTTCTTCCGTCATTTCGAGGTCTGCGCGGCAAAACAGTTGCTTCATCTCCTCTACGACGATCACAACCCTTTCGTTGTAGTTTTGCGTGCATGTTTCCAACAGCAGTGCATCTCGTTCTTTCCGCACGACGCCGGTGGATGTTTGAGGAACTTTCTTCTAAAGAACGTCCGGTCGGGTAGGGAGTTTTCTAGCTTATCGAACCCAGTTCGGGTTGGATCTTCTAAATAGAAGAATACCTGGCGGAACGTTATTCGTCATCCCCCCTGTTAAAGATGAGCCGCACTCCACATCTCCAAGAAGACCCAGGCCTTCTCCCTGTGATCCGCAGAACGATAGTGGTTACTGGGGCTGTTGCGGGACGATGGGAAAAGTGGCTGGTTGCACCGTGTTGTCGGTTGGAGCGGTCTTTCTGTTGGTTCGCTCGGGTAGGCGTCCAAACTCGGCAGATAATTACTAGCAGTCGGTGACTGGTTGGGCTTGGGCTGGCTTGCCGGCTTCCAGAAGGCGACGGGAGACATTAAGGGTGCCTACCCCGCACCTCAACCAGATGTCAAGAAGCCAAAGAGGAGGCAGTTGTCTTCAAGGAAAACAAGTTATTGGAGCGAACTTGGCTCCCCTGACAACTCCAACGAATACGAAGGCGTCGAAGCAGCAATCAACAGAGTGAAGTGCGACGCGAGCGTCGGTGAATCAAATGCTGCAGTGTCTGCTCTGCGGGCATTTATCTCTCGGCTCGAGGGTTTTGTCGAACAGTCCAATTGCATACAGGGCACTGTAGATCAAAGAAGATTATTCCAGACTGCTGATGTTAGTTCGAAACACTCTCACAATAATTCGAGATTATACTTGTTGCATAATGAATGGTACACGCGCCACAAGCGGCCCATGAATAGCAGAGATAACAGCCCGGCGCAGCCAGTCGGCAAAAACAAATAAACAAACCCAGTACATGGTTTGTGGCAACGTGACGGAAGCTACACAAATGCGTAAGTCGTGAAGGTAGCGAAGCTGTAGGGAACAGGAGCGCTGTCATCCTTTTTCGCTTCCCGGAGTTTAAACATGACCGGTCTACGAGGGACCACAGCTGGATTATTGCCTTCCTCTATCGCACACCGTTCTGCGCCGCACTTGGCCTTGTGGCTTTCCTTCGCGGCGCGCGCTTATCGCTGCGGCGGCGGCCTCCTGGCCTTCCTCCGCCACATCCCGCGCAACGGTCCCGCGTACGTCTTCTTTCCCTCCTCGCCTACCTCTCCGTTGCTAGCTATCTCTTCCCGTGATCGCGCCGCTGCTTCGTGCCGTGCGCTTGTGGAAGGCGGTGTAGTTTGAACTCCATCTCTCACGTGCCCGTTTACCCCGCGAAGACTGCCCGCGGTAGCGCATAGAAGCGTAGCTTCAGAAACCGACTGTAAAGAGCTTCTTCAAACAAGATATGTGAAAAATCAAAGCGAAATAATGAAAAGAAATGAATAAAACTTGGGGTTGGTGCTATTCCTTTCCTTGTAGCGCATGCACGTTTAGGTGATTCGCCCGAAATTGCAAACTTTTGGAAGATAATGGGCCTGGTTTGGAAAATATACAAAATTGTGCGTGGGATTAAGTAAAAGTTGTAGAATAGTGCGTACCGCGAAAAGCGTAGCGTTATGGCACGTGAGAAGGACAGGTCCACACCAACCGCCCAGAACCCCGATTGCACGGAGGCTGTGGTGTGTGCCAGTCTTCTTACTGACGTAGTTCTCTAAGAAATTAAAGAGAAAAAACTGACAGATATACGATACATCTGAAACGAAGCCAGTCAAAGTAATTCATTACAACAAAGAAATGAAGGTGAGGAAAAATACGCAAGTACAATGTATCAGTTTTACAATAATCGCCACTTTTCGCCTTCAAATCACGTAAGCAGACTTAAGTGCCCGCACAAAGTTTTGTGTCAACAAGCGAACGGAGGTTATCTCTAACGTAAAATCGAGCAGGAATTATTTTGAATGTGGCGCGTCTCCATCAGCCGTTTTCTTTTTTTTGCCAGTGAGGCTTCGCCCCATGATTCCGTAGTCTGCCACCGACGGCAGATATGGGCAGAAACTGCTTCTTAGGACGAAGCATTTTACAACTAAAACTAACATTAACACCTGAAACAGAAAACAAAATGAACTTTGTAGTTAAATAAAGTATAATAAAATGAGAGTGCCCTAAAGTAACGCATCCCGGTTTACTTGCCCGCAGTAAACAAAAAGGCAGCAGTGAAGTGAGAGAACGCACTGCGAAATGCGCCACGTTCTTGTCGCGCATACTTAGAGCACGTTGTCCTGGTCCGGTTACGTCACCTCAATAATCAGCATAGAGCATAAATCGCATATTTAAAGCGCTTGATCACCGCTTTAAAATATTATCATCGATGTTACCGTGCGCGTTCGCTAGAGGCTCCTGTCTCCCGAGTTCCGCTGAATATCTTGCCTTCTGAAATAGCACCCAAAGTGTCTTTATAACAAGCACCGGTCTTGAGGGCTGTTTCGGGCTAGTGGAATGGGGCGAGGAAAAGGTCAGGGCCCATGGTTTCGCGAAAAGGGACGTCCTTCACTCATGCCGTAATGCAAGTTGTGTGCTCCGGTAATAAACTTTATTACTACTACTAGTCTCTATTTTTAAGATAAGGTGATTCAACCGCAGAGCTTTCTACAGTAGAACCTGATTCAAAGTCAAAGTCCACATTTCAAACTGCTTTGGCAGTGTAACACTGGCCCCATGATATCGACATCACCTCAATTACGCGATGTATCCGGGTTCGATCCCGACCACGGGAAGCGTTTGTTTTTGGAGCTTGATATGCTATTTGCACTTTGGCTGTGATTTTGAATTTGGACGTTGAAGTCATTTGCTTTCGACCAAAGAAAGCTTCGCGTTTAAACCATATTTTACTTTACCAATGATCATCATCATCGTCAGAGAAAGTTGGCTTTCGTGCAGTGTGTTATGCGGCTTCTTCGCCATCTGTGAGACACAGAACGCAGGTTTTAACACAAAAACTACATTGTCATGTGTGTTTTAGTCTGCCTAGATTTCTAATCCAAGGAAATAAATTTTTACTTCGGCATCAAAAATGTAAACGTAAGGACAGCTGCTGCTAAACATCATGAAATGCCAAAATAACGAGCATGTATGCATGTTTTTTTTCTAGAAGTTCCGGGCGAAGCTGAAAGCTAATTGACTGTGGAATCAGACTGTGGAATCACAGACTATTCAAGAAGTCCACGTTAGAGAACATGGTCGCTAAAATAAATAGAGAGCTTAAGAGTTACGAACAGCAACTATCAAAACTGCAACGTACTTAAAAAATAATAGATGGCGTCTACATACACAAATTTACAAGTTATCAGCCAGCTTTTTAGGGCACCGGTCACCGCCAAAGGTCTGGAGGCATCGCGAAACGACAGAAGCCACAAAGTGCCAAATTCCAGTCATCTCGCGCACCACCCTGTTTGCGCCCCCCCCCCAGAGTAAGCATAAACACTTGTTAATATAGTCAAATCTTGATACAACGAATTTCAAGGGACCGCAAAAATAGTTCGTTATTTTGAATATTTGTTATAGCTAAAAAAATGAAAAAGGCACGGCAAAAAATGTGAACGTTGCGAAAGCTTCCACCTACCTTTACTGTTAACATGTGCTCAATCGCGTTAGCCTCTGTAGCGGGTCTGGATGCACGTTTGTTTGAAGAAATCGGTGATCTTTTCCTGACGTGTGCCACTCAACTGCTGCACGACAAATTATTCGAAGCTGTCCACGTTCCTGTGCACTGCCTCGATGGCATTGTTGCACCGGCTAAAAAATGTGCGCATTTTCCGCTACGCACTGCAAAACATTGGCGTTAGACACGTCTTCCGCGCTTTCGCTTGCTGGCCCTGTCTCGGCGTCGCTATAGGCGTCCTCGTCGCTGGTTCCGTCATCGCAACGAACGGTGTTGACGATGTCTTCAGTCGTCCGTTCAGCAGACGTGCATGCTTTATCGTCATGCGGCACGCAATCTTCAAAGGTGACTACAGCGCCCACGGCAAGCTTTTCTGTGACTTCATCCCATGCATCGCATTCTTCACTGACTTCTCGCCGCCACAGGCTAGCATGGCAGCGAGAACTCCCAAGAACAGGCGAAGGCGAGTGAGCTAATGCGCATTTAGTATGATGATGATGATAGTTGTACATGCCCTGACTTCTCGCCGCCACAGGCTAGCATGGCAGCGAGAACTCCCAAGAACAGGCGATGGCGAGTGAGCTAACGCGCATTTAGCATGCTGATGATGATAGTTGTACATGCCGACCAATAGTCGTTGTTCACACCAACACGAGCAATTTCATACACCCGGAATTTGTTATTTTGAAGTGTTGTTTTATATGAGGATGATAAAATTTGATACGTTATTCTGAAATAATCGGTGTTCTGAAATTCGTAGTACCAAACTATTTTACATAGAAGAAATGGGGATTTGTTAGGGGATTTTTAAAATGTTCGTTAATCTGAAAAAAATCGTTAATCTGAGGTTCGAAATAACGGCATTTCACTGTAATTAAACCCAGGCACTCCCACTCTGACTTAGCAAAGCCGCACAGCTTCACTCGTTCACGCCATCTTGAGCTTTACAGGCGTAGATGTACGGTGTTCTTTTTTTTTGTTCGCGACGTTTGCGATGCTTGACACCATTTTTTCGAATGCAAGTTCCCTAGCATCTTCATCTACGCCCATCAAAAACACCGCTGAGCTCAATACATTGAAGATTTTCGCTCTTATGGATTGCAGCTGCACGGTTTCCCCCCGTCTATGGCGCTTCCTCATCTTTGTGTGGGCCGCCTGTTGAGTACTGCATGATACTATGCAGGATAGGAATTGGTTTCTCATCTGATCGCTTCGCTGCTAATTTCTTCGAAGGGCGACAGTTTTCTGCAACCCCTACCACGTAACTGCCTTTCCTTTCTACCCACCCACCTGAGGTGATTTTCTTCTTCGGTGCCCTTCCTTCCATGATAAACGCGATGGACGTTTCGTGAATTCAATTCGGTATACCCACGTTGGCACTGCTGGCACTACTGTTTTTATGGTGCGCCAGCGCTCCAGCCACGAGCAGAAGGCAAGTGAGCAAGAGAGTTTTCCGTTTTGTGGCTAAACTAATTTTTCAAATGCTTTTTTTCTGGTTTCTATCGTAAAAATTGCGCCCGTGTCTATTTGAAGCAAAACAACACTGCATGTACTACTTTATGTTTTGCGTGAAGTATGTAGAATGTTTCTTTTTTGATGGACCATGTCCAAAAGTACTAAGTATGATTTCAGATTTATTTGCTATGAATTCTTTTAACTATATAAATGACTCCTTCAACTGTAGACACCCGTTTCAACCATATGAAAGCGGCGTCTGTACGATAGAGCTATTATCGCATTCCGGGCGGACAGCATTTCCTTGGGGTTCGTAGCGCGAGTTGATGTTTTGAATATGACCAGTCGGTTGTAGCTAGTTCTAACGCGGTACACTTTGAGAGAGATGTGAAAGCCTGCTGGCGGCACCATCCGGGACGGTCAGCGAAGGAAACTTTTCTGTGCCAAGTTCGGAAATCTATGTTAGGGGCCACAGCTGGTCATCGCACGAAGGGAGAGGGGCCGCCAGCATACCAGTTTCTTTAGCGTTGCAGCCCTAGTGTAGGCTGTGCCATTTTTTTTCTTTCTGGGTTGTTTCTGCGCTTTCGTTTTAAAACATGTGACCCTCAAATATTTCATAGATTTTCGTTTCTTAAGATCCGCTCTTAAGAGTCGCTTCTAAGGTCCGCTCTCATTCAGCGCTGCGCAGTGAATGAGAGCGGACGCATGCTCACGCGCTCGCTTGCCAACATGCCTAAAGAACCGATGGCAACAGCGGAAGATAACACGTTTTCAAGGAACGCTTCGCCGAAGGATGGGTGTGGCTCTTGCGCCGCTCGCTTTTACGCCAAGCAGCAATTCTTGCAGTGTTTGAGTTGCGAACGACGCTTTCACTGCAAATGTATAAATGTTCGCCCGGAAGATTATAATTTCTTCATGGAGTCCGGCCAAAGCACGTACAAGTGTTCATCGTGCGCAAGGCGTTCGTCCGTATCGCCGTCAGCGGACAAAGGGACCGAATTTGATTCATCAGAAGTGCACCCAACAACAACTCGCTGAAATTGGAAAACTCCGTACCCTCGACCACATCAGTGAGCTCTCGACCATCCTAAACAGGCTGGATTTGTTGGAAACTGAAGTTAAATGCCTGAAAGCTGAAAACAGCCACCAGCGCTCGGAGCTGCTGCAACTTCGCGGTAACTTTCCACCTTTGCCTCCACCGGCTTCACGCCCCTTATCGAAAGTAGTTGCAGCTGGTAGGGTGACTGCATCGTGCCCACACCCCTCCAACGCAGACAGCGCTGGTGCGTGGAATCGAATACGCCAACATAACGTCAACAAGCACCGTCAGGCACCCACATCAAAGAACGCCAGCGTCGATAGTGACCACCCGGATGTCGTTGTCGACGGTGATAACGGTTGTGCAAGCAGCGACATTGCCAGCGGTTGTGGTGGTGGCACTTCGCCGACGGACATTACGGAAGACGGTTTCAAAGTGGTGAAGTACTGACGTCGAGCAACCGCGTCATCTGGAACTTCGAAATTGTCCAAGGTAAAGGCTGTACCACAAAAAACCTATTTCCAAAGCTCTCTTCGTCTCTAGGCTTGATCCCAGAACGTCGATTGAAGATGTTAAACGACTTGTTAAAACCTGTCTGGGTGACTAAAACAGTCCAGTACGTGAAGCTGCGTACGAAGTATGACTCTTACGCCTCGTTTCACCTTTCTGGTGATGACGAGGCATTTGCCGCTATGAACTCCCCCGATGTTTGGCCCGAGGGCTCAAACTTCCACGAATTCTTCGGTAAACTTGATGAGTCCCGTGTTGCAGAAGCCCAAAATGCCAGTCATGGACTCTAGATCAGCAATATCGGTCTATTATTCAAATGTCAGAGGCCTTCGTACTAAGGCCAGTGAATTTTTTGCCAATGTTGTAGCTTCCTGCTTTGACATAATTTGCCTAACGGAGACATGGCTAGTGCCAAGACCTATCCGACTCCCTATATTTACAGATCGCTATACTGTGTTCCGTCCTGATCGTAACTACGAAGCTACAAGACAGATGTTCGGAGGAGGTGTCCTTATAGCCGTCTCAGGCGCGGTAAAGGCTAAACGTAGGCATGATCTTGAAACCTATGATGAGTGTGTTTGGGTTGAGATCCAGGTTAAGCGGTGCAGTTACCTCATAGGTAACTAATATTTTCCCCCCAAATTCGACAGCTCATCTTTTACTATACATTTTAGCACACTATCTGATAAAGTTGACTTCCGTAAACATCATGAGCAACTCTATGGTGATTTCAACCTTCCCAAGGTTGACTGCTTGCTTGGTACTACAGATGACTGTGATTGTGTGACGGCCAGCAAGGGCTGTTGGTTCTTGACGTTTATCAATTTTAGTGGCTTGATTCAATACAATAATTTAAAAAATGTGGCTGGTAACACCCTTGACATCATGCTTTCAAATTTTCGTATCGGCAGTTTGAAAGCTGTAACGGAATCTCTTGTAAAAATTGATTCCTTCCACCCGCCTTTCGTGGTCACCTTTAAGGCAACTTTTTATCAACGTGTACTAACCTCCAACCTTGTCTATTGTTACACAAAAGGAAATTGTTTTAATCTCTTTAAACACGTTGAGTCGTACACTTGGTCTGAAGTTTATGCTACAAGCGATCCAGACAAAGCAGCGACCGAACTCTCCACGCTAATTAAGAAGGCAATAGATCAGCACATCCTTAAAAGGCATTTTATTTCCGGCCATTTCCCCACATGGTTTTCTAAAGAATTAAAAACAGCATTGCGCAAGAAGGAAATGTTTCACCGTCGTTTCAAGAAAACTGGGTTGACTGTTTGGTACGCAAGATTCAGGGCGTTTCGTTCTCTGGTAAAATAGCTAACGCAACGTGATAAAGCTATGAACGAAAGACGAGTGGAGCATAACTTGCGCTCTGATCCAAAGTCTTTTTGGAAATATGTGCCTGACCACAGGCGCCAATCTTCGCATGACATCTCTTCGCGCGTGCGCACTGATTGTGGAACCCGCCATCTGTCCTCACCGAAGGATGTCGCGGGCATATTTTCGTCCTTTTTTAGCGAATGCTTATTTGCCACTTAGCGCACGAGGCTTGCCCTGATTTGCGTGCAGGAGATACAGTTCAAAACGCCAGTACTGATACCTGCTCCCTTTCACTATTACCGTCACTGACGTCCATAGCGGCGATAAACAAGCTCAGACCTAAACGGTCTGCGGGAGCTGATGAAATCCCGCTGTTCATCATCAAAGATGTTGCTCGCTTATCGCCCCTGCATTGGCCTAAGTATTTAATCTTTCGCTCAACACTGGTGTCTTTCCAGAACTTTGAAAAAAAGGCACTGTCGCCCCATTTTTTAAAACAGGTGATGCTTGTAACCCGTCCAACTACCGCCCGATTTCTTCGCTTTGTGGCTTTTCAAAGGTGTTTGAAAGAATTGTGTGCAGGCGCTTCTCTGCTCATCTGTTCAAACTGTTAACAACTCAACAGCACGGCTTTGTGAGAGGGCGATCTGTTGAAACTAACCTCTGTTCCTTCCTGACCCACGTGTTCTCTGTGGTCTCAAACAGAGGTCAGGTGGACTGTATTTACTTTGATCTATCAAAGGCATTCGACAGAGTCCAACATGAATTACTCATACGAAAGCTAAAAGGCTATGACTTCTGTCAAGCACTCTGTAAATGGATGCTCAGTTATTAATCAACGCGCCAAAATTATGTCCGTGTTCATGATATTTTGTCCATACCCTTTGTTCCGACCTCCGGAGTGCCACAAGGGTCAGTATTGGGCCCACTGTTGTTTCTTGTTTTTATAAATGATGTTGTCAGTTGTGTAAATTATGGAAAAGTACTTCTGTTCGCGGATGATATGAAGCTGTTTCAGAAGTTCAGTCAACAGAGGACTGTGTAAACCTGCAGAAGGATATTTGTGCCATTTCGCAGTGGTGTATGAAAAATTGTTTATCTCTAAACACGTCTAAAACCAAAAAACTCTACGAGGCAGGCGCAAGTGTGTTTTCTTAAAGGTGGGCAACGAAGCTATTTTTCGCGTAAACGTTATCAAAGATTTAAGAATACTTATTGATAGTCATAATAATTTCAAACCGCATGTTGCGTCCCTTCGTAACACCGGTTTTAAACTATTGGGTGTAATTTCGCGCCTCACACGCAATTTAAAATGCCCGTATACCATCATCCACTTGTTTTGTGCTTTGGTGAGATCGCATTTGGAATTTGGTTCCGTTGTTTGGAACCAGCTCCCAAAAACGTATTCCCACCTAATAGAATCAGTCCAGAAGCGCCTGTTTTGAGTTATCTATGACAGATACTTCAAACGTAAGGTTTTTATGAATACCATTCTCTTTTAAATATAATAGGCATCACCGACCTAGAAAGTCGCCGATGTTATCGTGACGCCATGTTTTTCTATAAGATACTAAATGGTCATTTTGACGCTCCCGATTTACTGCACAGCGTCAATCTACATGTCCCTCAGCGATTCACGCGCCATTGTACATTATTTTCCCCCAGTATGCCACATAGCAAATCACCTGCTGAACGGCTGTAAACTCTGTGCAATCGTATGTCAACAGATATTGATTTCTTCATGACAGAAAGTGTTTTTACTCGTGCCTTAAGAAATCTGTTTCTAATGCCATCACTTGCAATTCTGCCTTCCATGCACGGTTATTTCGCTGATAAATCTGTGCTCGCGATATCGGCATTTGCTTGTAGCTATATTGAATTGGCGATGTTTTTAATTTTCACTTTATCACATTTTACTATCTGACTTGTGTACCAATGTAAGAGCCTCTATGGTGTATTGGATACACAATAAAACATGGATGAATGAAGGTACTTATTTGCCGCCGCGTTCAGAACCATCAACACCGACCTTTTCCATTTTTCTCCAAGGGGCCACTTAGAAATACGTGGAATATCGAGTTTGGCCCCAGAACGTTTCAGGGTGGTATCTCGTGGTAAAACTATAGTTTCTTTAAACAAGATATGCGTCATAAACGGAACATTTGTTTTAAGGCGAAGTTGACTCACATTGAAAAAATAATTTATGCTGGGAACACATTGTTTTTGCTAACAGATTGTAATTCCAGAGGCAACACATACCGCTTGCAACAAAAATGCGCTGGCGATTAAAAGGTGCGTTCTTTTAGCGAGGTTTCATGCAGTTCGTTGAGATCCGCAGAAGAAAATGTACTCATGAAGTGAACTTTCTGGCTCACTGTGCTAAATAAGGAGCAGATATTTTGACGTCTTTCGTAGTTTATAGAATATCTGTGTTGCAGACAATAGAAATGGTGTGACATCACAGGTTACATTAGCATCTCGATGATGTTGTAGACGATATATATGTTGGTGTCTCTTACTGTCCGCTCAAAGCAGTTTCTGAGCATCTCTAAGCTGCTCCGTATTTTATATGCAGGAGAAGTTCCCTGTTGTCTCCGCGCAGCACTTCCAGAGCTGCTCAATCGTATTTCATTTGCACCCGGGAGCAGCTCGAAGCTGCCGATACTGCTCTCGCTGCTTTGGAGGAGCAACTAGCCGACGACAGAAAAAAGCGAGCAGGCGACGCGCGAGCAGACAACACATGCGAAAGGACACGTGGGGTTTCGTTGGCGCCCTCGTCCATTGTGTTGTCAGTTGCATCGTCTGCTCAGTGCCAGATTGGCTGGATTGTCTGCTGTTCCATCGTAGTTCGTCATCACAAACGACGTAAGACGCGCCGATGTGTGTCCACGTCCCTTGGCGACCCTTACGAAAATGCCATATATGGCCCATATATAAATTATATGTGGCCATATATAGTTATATATGTGTTCATATATGGCTACCACTTGCCATATATGGCGTGGTCAGCCCATATATGGCGTCAAATATGGCCTTATATGGCCCCACGTAGAGCCATATATGGCGCGTTCAACCCATATATGGCTCCAATTACAGCCATATATGGCCCAGCCAACCTATATATGGCGCCAAGTACAGCCGTATATGTGCCGGCCAATCCATATATGGCGCCTTGTCCACCATATATGGCGCTAGATGCTTCTTTATATGGCATGAACAACAAACAAAATCAACGCCTATACGCCTCGACTTCGCGATCGCTGCGCGCCGCCTGCCGCTTCTTCTCCGCGACGTTGACGGGTTTGCGCTACGTGACTGAATAGGGGCTCGGCAGTGTTTTGTTCTATTTTCGCTTTTTTCGCCTTTCCGCGCCCTAAAAAAACTTGTTTATGGCGACGAAATAGGCAAAGAGTACGTTTAGGTCACTTAAAAAGCAGCTCGTCTTCGTAGATTCACGCGATCCCTTGCAAGAGCTACCCGGGGACGCGGTTCTGCGCGCTTCATCGCCGCTCTTCCGGGCGTCGGCGACGGCAGCACCTATCACCCATGTCACCTCCAAAACATCAGCACAAATGAATTCTACTGACGCCTCGTTTAGACCTGATACTGGCACAATGAGAGGTGGTTGGCTTCATTGTGCAGTGTGGACAACGAATGCGGCTTCGTTTCGCATATATACGGCCGCAGAAAAATATGTTTCTGGGATGTGATTACCCAATCCCGGACAATAACTTATGCCTTTTATAAGATATAAACCATGCGAAAATGTTAAGTATATTCCAAGCCTGTGCGTCGTTAAATTGTGCCCACACACTCCATATAGCAAGAACCAAGGAAATGAAACCACAGAAAAATAAATGCTGTGCCAATGCGGAATTTAGAAACATAATAGCTCTAACGGAAATAAAAAAAAAACAGTGCAGCTTCTTGCATGCTAAAGACGTTCGTCTAAACTAAAGCCAGGTAGGTTTCACTAGACCAACTATACGCGAAATGCACTGCTATTTCGCGAGAAATCGTTGGGGGGGGCGGGGAGGGGGACGCCGTGTACAAATGCGGGCGGAATCAAGCAATGAACGTTTTAGTAACCCCACACATAAATCTCGCGTTCACTTTCCTTTTGTTTTTCTACTTCAACGAAGAGCTGATCGTACGGCGGACGCATTGTTGGAAGTATACAGGGTAGGCTGTTCAACAAGCGATGAAATGTGTTGTTGGAAGAGTGTGGTATGTGATAAGGCCCTCTTGATTTCAGTTTCTGGTTTATTCTGCAGGCTCCCTGTGCCATATATATGACGATATTTCGAAGAAGCATTTAGTCGCGGACGCGGATTATATTGTAAGCCCGTCTCCGCGCTGCTGCGCAGATATATGTAGCAAATGAAGGTCTGCGGGCGCGCACCTCCACGACAAGACGACTCTGTCGTGTGCTGATCCCCGAGTATAATTATGCATTGTCCATCGTACTTTTGTTTGAATATCCCAAATTAACAAAGACTGGCTTGTAAATGATGGTGATTAATATCTGAGGTATAATATTGGCAAACGTAACTGGTGTGCTGTTAGGTATGAGTGCTCCGCTGATTATGTAAGCGTACAAAACCGATTTAAATCGTAGTGTATAGCCGTAGCATGAACATCTGAGGAACCGGTGGTTACGGAGACACGGCTAGTAAATTCAGGTCAGTGTAACTACAATCGGCTCCATCATACGCCGGTTCCGCGACGCTGGTCTGTGACACACACCTGGCGCTTATACAGACCGAAAATACCACACTAAGATCGCGTCGGAAACATTTACACTCTCGTAAACACCTCATTTGCGAACAGAGTGACTGCTCCACATAAACATGAATTTCCACACGCCAAACGGTAAATCTCAGTCGTGAACGTGCCGCAAAAGCAGCGGCGGCACTGGGGAGCGCAGCGCGGACTCCCGCGCCTGCTTTCGAAACGGGCCGCTAGGGGGATTTCAGTGGCGCCCCTACAGGCCGCGCTCGAGGCGTATATGCACCATCAGATTTATGTATCACACGAAATGCAGCCAGATATGCGTCCAGTTACTTATACAATTGATTCACGCAGTTCCCAGGCATAGACAGCGTGTTCCAGCTATCATGAACCAAGATTTAAAAAAGAGCAATGGTGTTACTCGAAGAAATCTAGTGCATAGTATTTGCAGTACGTGTAGAAAATGGACAG
>JABSTR010001539.1:0-49542 GCA_013339765.2 Haemaphysalis longicornis | reverse complement strand
GCTTGCTGCCCATTCTGCAAAGTTGCAGCAAATGCACGATCGATACTGTCGCGCTCTCCAGGCCGCGCTCGCCGAGCCACGACAATGCGCAGAAGCACAAAAAAAAAAAAAAAAAAAGGGGGGATTATATGGCGTTTAAGGTCATGTGACCTCCTTCGTACTGTGCTTAGTCCGCTTTTCAAGCCGGAGCAGATCGGACTGCTCCCAGCTGCTCTCGGAGCAGCGAAAGTGACCTCGCTCTACCACTGGATGACAGCGCTCCTACTCCTGTTCGACCACTGAAACACGCCTGCTCAGGAGAGAGAACTTTCAGAGTGCTTTTGAGTGCTCCTGCTCTCCCAATGGAATTCGCCATTAGTCTTATTGCACCCCTTGACTTCTGCGCAGTTCACTCGTACCTTGTTCAGCTGCATCGCTGCAGTGGTTCCTTTACAAAAGCTGCCAAAAAATCAGATATAAAAATCCTAACAAGTATTAACGTAGCCGTTTTACACAAAACCAAATTTAATGTCTGTCCACAGTCAGAATTAAAAACTACACATGTCCCCCAAATTTCATCGTCATAACTGTAAAGTTTTTTGGTCGAAGACCCATGTGGCACATTTACACACACGAGTGTTTTCAGTTTTCACCTCCACCAGAAAAAAAGCCACCACAGCTGGTCTCAAACGCGCGTCCTCGGAGCTCAGCAGCCCACCACATCAGCCACTTCAGCCAATGCGGCGGGCCGGCGCCTGCTTTCTTTTCCTTCCAACAGCGCAAGTGACAGCCACTGACCTTGATGGTGAAGGCCGAGCGAGCCCGCTCCTCCTTCCACCTAATCAGGTGCAGAAACAGCGCCTGGTACAGGGGGTGCAGCTCGTCCAAGGTTTTCTGAAAAGGAGCAGAACGCGACAAAGCACAGAGTGAGTCCCCATTTTGCCGAGCGCTTTTCCTTTAGGTGCGGAGTACAGTCGTCAAAACTGTTAACAACAACAAAGAACGACGTGCCAGCGTATGCACAGAGCGACAGCTTATGATAGCTCTCGGGCTGCTAAGCCAGGCTGGGCGCATGCGCTGAAGCCCCCGAGTGCGGCTCAAATATTAAATTTCTGAGCCGCAAAGAAAATACTGAAGCCTAATTAGGTCATTTCTTATGAAACTCTGAAGGAAATTGTTAATCAAAATTTCTTAAAATAAGTGGTGCGGAATTCTAGCCTACCACGTGCCATGCATGCTGATGCTAGTTATATTTCTGTAAAAACGGTTAATCGGATAAAATTAGGCTCATTATGATCAGTATGTTGTTCACAAAGCCTAACGAGGTCACACTATTGCTCATTACGATTATTTAGTGCATGCTCCGCCATTAAAAATCGCATCCGCATGCAGGTCATTTCATTCTGAATTCAACCCCGATTCACGTGCAAGAAAACGGCATGCCGCAAGGTGGAGTTCTGAGCTGCACTCTGTTCATAATTAAAATGAACTCTCTTGGTAAGGCAAGGTGGAGTTCTAAGCTGCGCAATACCTGAAAACCCCCATAAGGCTAGGCACGTCGTCTGTCGAGGCAGCTACTGCAATCAGAATTTCACCGCGCCGCCCCAGACTGAATTGTAGCTGGCTAAACAATTTTAAGCCTCTGACCAGTATACCACGTATGGGAAGAACAGCAGTGTGTGCACTGTCCCCATTGAAAACATTGTTTTGAACTAAGACAAAGCCCCTAACTGGCACTGAGAGCACCCTACACTCCTAAATACAACAATTGTCATTACACCACCAGGACAACAGGCTTTTCATTAACGTTAAGGCTGCGTAATATGCTTGAACTTTTCAATACAGCATTCCCGTTATTGCCGTCAACATGAATAACACCCCAGAAAAAAAAAAAAAAAAAGAAAACATCTACGGCCTGCCTAAAGCCCACAGTTTTGTTCATGTCGGCAAAAAGGACCATCTTTAGTGCATTGTTTCCCACGAGAACAAACAAATGAGCTACAAGCAAAAAAAAAAAATCATAAGATGAGGTTCAAATTACCTATACCGTATTTACTCGCATAATCCTCGCACTTTTTTTTCGGAAAAGTCAATGCAAAATTAGGGGTGTGAGAATTACGCGGGGAAAAAAAATCCGGTGCACAGTGTTGCCAATTGGCCTTATGCCAATCTCGCTAAATGTAGCGGTCGTTTTTTGTATATGTAAGCTCAGTGTTGCCAACAGCAGATATTTCTTTTTATTTTATTATTTACAACGTAAACAGTCTCCCATCGATCAGCGATCATGAAATTGCCACCTTTGCTTTCTGGCGCGCGCCCTATCTCGTCGTTGTGCGTGCCCTACCTACTCCAGTAACGCTGAAGTGACTGCCTGCGGCACGGTTGCCGTGTTCGATAGCATACTCTTTCGCTTTCAATTTGAAAGCGGCAGTGTAGCTGGCGTTCTTCCCAATGGCGAAGCGGCACCAAGCACAAAACAAAGAGATCAAAAAGTTCAAAATGGCAGCGAGCTATCCACCACTGACGCGAGTGACTCACTTACTGCTGCCGCTCAATGATGGGACCACGACGGCGACACGACGACACGACAGCAGGTTGTACGAACACCGTCTAGTTGCGCGCACGCGAAACATGCGCGAAACCGACTCAAGGACATTGTGAGTACTGTGTTAGGGCGCCTGTTAGGGAGTAGCCATGCAGGTTGTTAGGGCGCCTCGATGGCCTTGGATACACAGCGCTCTCCGCCGAACGGAGAGGCGGCGGGTAGGGCGCGCGTTGCAGCCCCATGCGGGTTTCGCGAGCAGGCAACTTTCGCCGCTGCAAAGTTGCGGGTGCGAGGATTATGCAAGGAACCAAAAAATCAAAGTTTTGGTGGCTCACATTAGGGGTGCGAGGATTACGCGAGTGCGAGGATTACGCGAGTAAATACGGTACTTCAAGCAATCTACGGTTTCTTTTGAGTTGATCACATTTATAAAGTTGGAATTCTGCGCTAGAGAACGAGAGCCTTCATCCTTCAGTCCTTAATCGCACACACTTCAAATGAATGTAACAACCTTTTAGGACCAACGGCGAACATTACTGAACACTAACCTCTTCACTCTGTACTAAGTAGTCTTTTATGTTGTATACTCAGGTGCGTAACAAGGCTGTAACCATGTAATCAATTCTTGCATTTTCTTGGTACACTTTGTATCCACCACCCACACTCTTCAATGCTTCTGGCCTTGAGAGTAATGCAAATATATAATTTAGTAAATAAAAAGCACACTGAACTTGAACCCTACTTTGGTATTTACAGCATCACATGCTTAGCGGCACAATCCTCAAGACACGTTTGCACTGAAGCCTAGATTTCTCCCCAGGAGTACACCCACGCACACCTTAGGGAGAGACTGGCCAAAAATTGACAGAATAAACAGTGCGCAACACAGAGGGGATAACAGCCTGTTCGTCCACTTCCCGAATTCCTGCCTCAATCAATGGGACGTTACACTGCATTCCTCACACTCCGCAGCATTTGCTACGGTGCCAACGCAGCTATGTATATGCGGGAAGAGCTCGGCAATTCATTAAGAGACAGCCACTCTAATCGACCAGATTTAGGGGAAATCCCCAAGGTGGAGTAAGTTTCTGCGAAGGAAAGTTTGACATCCACCTGAATGCAGCCGTACGGCTACAAAGGAAAGCTCAGCCAGTTTCCTTTGTAGCCGTATGGCTGCATTGAGATGGATGTCAAGCTTTCCTTTGCAGAAACTTACTCCACCTTGGGGATTTCCCCTAAATCTGATCGATTAACACCTATCCTTCACTCCGAGTTGTTGGTCAATTCGCTCTTGCGCTACAAACGACTAGCCTCCTGGTTAGCTCAGTTGGTAGAGCGACTGCTCCGGTTAAGCGGTGGTCCCGGGTTCGAATCCTGGACCAGGACGAATTTTTCTTCAACTGCGAAGTTTCGGAGAAAGGTGTATAGCTTTTTTTTGTAGCTGTACGGCTGCATTTAGGTGGATGTCAAACTTTCCTTCGCATACAGCCACTCTGAACTGCAGGTAAGAGTCCTCCCAGCAGTGGTGATGTAACATATTTACCTTATTCTGGAATGTATACACCTCATTTTCGTGATTTTTTGAAAAGGGAAGGTTTGCAAAAACTACGAAGAACCCTAGAATGATGCAGTGAGGTAAGATGTCCTCCCAGCAGTGATGTATATTGCGGTTTTTCACATAAAAATGTCACCCCTCGACTGTATTTGCCGAAAAAGTCACCCCTCACTATATTGCAGTGTGGCATTCTGGCGACCGGGCAGCCCATCGAGCCCATCCAAACCTCAAAGGCACCATCGCCACCACCATCAATCGGGACGCGACGCCATTTCTCTGTCAGCTAATGTGTGCGTGCTATTTTCTTCTTTCTCAAAATGAGTTTAGGCACATGGTGCCAGTTTACAGCGGCATTTAAAAGAAAGTTGGGGGTTTTCCAGTTGGGGGTTTTCCAAGGCCAATGACGTGTCCGCCTTGCGCCATTCGGTATCACCAAAAGAAGTGTTGCTAGCGGCGTTAGCTGAAGGGGCAGCTCTCTATGCAACGCTCGTTTCAGGCCTCGCACCTGTGCTGCTGTGCATGCTGTGCAAGGGGATTTTGTCCGCACCTCAAGATGCAGCTGTACACAAATGGCTGTCGCTATGTCTGCTGACCGCCTGTCCCAGAATGGCTGTCGCTCTGGTCTGCTCACTACATGTGCGCTAAGAAGGCTGACAGCATTCCCTGGAGTGTCACGACATGCATATTGCGAGATGCCTAATCACTGCACCGAGGACGACCTGCTGTGTGGGCAACAGCGAGCCAGAAGCAGTCGTCCGACGATACTTCAGACAGTTTAAATGAGTAATCTGAGACGAAACAAGTTATAGTCTCAATAAAACAATGGTTGGTACCTAATTATTTTTTTGCATTTTTCGGCTACAAGGTAAGGGGGTCGACCTATATTCCGCCTCGACCTATATTCCGCATTATACGGTAATAGTTTATTTCGGAAAACACAAATTTAAGTGTGCACTTAAGGGCTGTGTAAACAAGCCTGGAAACCAGCGGGCACTGCACATAATGAAGATAACCACCATACCTATAGAAAAACAGCACGCAAGAAAGGCGCAATTTAGCGCGTGGGGAGTACCGCTGCAGAGAACAGATAACTCAGTTCTGTTTCTGAAAGACTGAGTGGCGGTGCGCTGACGCATGCGTTGCCAAGACAGGGCCATTTTGACAGCCTCTACAATCTCTTGTGTTGATTGATTGTTGCTCCTAAAAACGACCACACACTCATTGTAAACAGGGGCCCAATCGTTAGGAAGGGCACACCCTTTGCAATGGGCACTCAAGTGTCCGGTGTGGGTGTTTTTCTATAGATATGGTGGTCATCTTTATTATGTGCAGTGCCCGCTGGTTTCCAGGCTTGTTCGCACAGCCCTTAAGTGCACACTTAAATTTGTGTCTTCCGAAATAAACTATTGGTTGGAAGTCAGCGTTTGTCCGTGTAGCCACTCTCTTTGTCCTTCATCTTGCTGTACGCACTGTAAGCAATGATTCCTTTTCAACCCAATTACCCTGTTTTTTGTCTGAGCTGCTACCCATTCTGTGTGTTGTTCATGTGGCAGGAATGCTGGATTTTCGATCTACTGAGTTGCCAAACTCTTTCGCATTAAATCTTTCCGGCACGAGACAAGCTCTTTACAGATTATCGTGGCAAAACGTGATTATCGTTGTATGTTTCCTTACTGTGACAGTTCAGCCTATACTGCAATGTTTTGCATTCCCCACCCTCCTCTACAATGCCTCCATCCTTGAGGGTAAATAAATAAGTAAATAAAAAAACACCTCTTCATCGCTCACAAATTCCACCACGCATACATGTGCCCGAAAAATTCACACACATGCACACACAAAAAAAAGTGAAGGGAAGTGAGTGGCTGTTATGCAGCATTTTTTGCTTCTCATCTGCGCAGAGAGGCATGCACTGCACAGCATTACGTTAACAGCTCTTCATCCCGTGCTGAGGTAAAGCAGAGGCATTTCCTATCTGCAAGCAAGTACTTTTTAATCAGCCCAAAGATAACACGAAGAAAAAAAAAACTGTAACGTACGTTTCGTGCAACAGCTTCCTTCAATTTGAGCAAAAAGATAGTTTCTCCCGTTAGGCACATCTTCTTTCTTCTTTTTTGCACTTTGGTGTTTGCGCCGTTGCAGACAACGGAAAAAGGAGTCGTCTCATGAAGTAGCTGCATCTGCTCCCCACAGAAACATCCTTCGTCACAACTTTGTTTCTCTTTTTATTTGTGTGAGTGCATTGCGGCGCAGAACAAGAAATTTCAGCACTCTGCTTGTTTGAACTTGTGGGCACAGTTGCTCTGCAGTGTCTTCAATGAGAGGCACTCTTTTAAGTGCAGCTTCAGTCTGCATTTGATTCCAACATGCATGCCATTTTCAAGCCCACTTTTCCAAAACAAAAGGGCGCACGTTAGAATCGAGTAAATACGGTTGATCTACAGCTGCGGCAGAGAAGTCTCACCGCAGCCATAACCTCACAGATTTCCGTTCTCCCCTTACTGGTGGAAGGGAAGTGATGGAGTTGTTGCCTTTGCATGGATGTACAAGTCCCCACAGCGTATGCTTGCAACGTACAAAATGATGATGATGATGATGTTTGAAATGTTAATGGCACGAGGCCAACTATGGTAAAGAGCGCCACGAAAGTGTTTTGATGAATAGGTGACTACTAAATTTTGTTAGAGTGGACACGAATAAAATCAATTACGGACGATGAGGACGGCTGGTGTACAGGGCCAGGATGGAGACCAAGAGTGGTTAAAAGATAAATAAGGTGGTTGGTATATAGGACCAGGGGTAAAACTATGGGTGGTATGAGATGAGCTGTAAGAAGTGAACTTCTGTCAGGAACTAAAAGGTGCGCTGAACAGAAAACATGGCACCGTCTCCTAAAAAGTATGAGGGATGTAATGGGATATGTTGTCTGTAGAGTTCTCTGAAGTGTCTGCGTCGTGTAATGTCGAGTGCCTTGCACTGAATGAGGATGTGTGTCACGGATAGGCCCTCCCCACACCTTGCAACACAATGTACAAGAGACTGCAGCTACTACGCAGACATCCATTTTGCCGGACTGTGAACCTCGCTACGTGTCAGACGTCTCTGGAAACGCGAAGAGACATGACGGCAATCCAGTGTGCCTACTAAGGCGCTCGAAAGCTGTCACTGTGTAAGTCGTGTGCAATTTCGAAGCTTACGTCCTTTGAATTTATGGAATATTAGCGTTGTTGTGAGTGGGAGTAATGTTAGGTCCATGCGGTCATACTTACCTTAAGCAGAGTGCTGTCAGGATTGAGTTGGCGGAAACAGTCGGACCGCAGGACACTGCTGCTGCCGTCAAAGAGTCCGATGGACAGCGAGAAGGGGACCTGCAGTGATATGGGGAGGCAGGGTTGCCTTTATGCAATAACAGAATTACCACTATTTACTCATTCGCGCGTTTACCACCTTTATCTGAGTTACTAATAACGTAAAGCAACCTTAACCTTCATTTCAAAAGTACAATGTGCAGTACAAAAAAATGGCTGTCCCTTTAAAGTTCGACAAAATTTGCAGCTCTCGCGCTCATGACCATAATGGTGGCCTCACAGGCAGAAAAAAATTACAGAAAAACTAACTAATTCGGGAACGGAAGCACCTTTTCACATTTTGAGGCGGGTCTCAGAGCAGAAAAAAATGCTAGTTATTCGGAAATTATTCAAGCCAATGTCACAACCTGTTTATGTTAAAAATGTGCGAATGTTATATCAAGGATTGCGAATTCCATGTAAAAAGTAAAGACCGAGTGCGGATGAAATCGAATATTTTAGAATATGAATATCATTGCTGCAATCTGCACATAGAGCTTCTAAAATGTAGGTAATAGGCAATCAGGACATAACAAATTGAGTGCTTGATAAAGAAATTGTAGAAAAAAATAAAAGATATATTAAGACAAGATAGAAAAGCAGTAGAACAAAAAAATCTCGCATGCATTCCCATAAAGAAATGCGGGATCCCCAATAAGCTGTGAAGAAAGCAGCAGGTTTCACTGGCCGCAGTCCCTCCAGGCATAAAGAGACGATGGTTTGAATCAGTAACTTACTGCAAGCATTACCAGCACACAGTAATGTTTGATTCCTTACTCACGCCACTGTATTGAAAAGAAACTTAATTTTTCCTACAAATTATATTTAAGGGGCATTCCACTTGACATTAACCAGGGTTAGAGTACACTGTTTCACACAAGGCTTAGACGTGCTATGCTTTTCTGCATAGCTTCAGCATCACGCAGAAAAGCCAACCCAAAAGGGGCATCGAAGCTTAAAGGAGCACTGACACCAATTTTCGCGTTAATATTATTGCACAGTTCGCTTCCTTTGATCAACAGAATACCCTGGATGAAATATGAGCGGCCTGCAACACGAAGAACATACTCTGGATCTCATTTTTCCCGCCGAAGGAACAGCATGCAGAGCGGCACTCTGCAAATGGACATCAGCGTGACATCATCCTCTGGTAGCCAAAAGAAGTGACGCGGACAGCGCTCGTCCAAAACTCGTGGCGTCACTTCACATGCGCGGCCCCGCGAGCGGCGACTGGGCGCCGGCGCATTCACAAACGGGTGCACGTAGCCAGAGCAACAAGCATAACCGGTGCCCAGAAAAGCACTGTTGGCAAAAATAAAGTTCCACATATGGCAAATCAAGCGATAATATAGCCCAGAATCGCAATAGAAGTTGCCATGAAGACTTTTATTGAAAGCGTTCATCGAATTCCCGCCGCAATGGTAGGCCTAGCACATTCAGGTAGCTCAGCCATTCAGCTTTGGCGGCGGCGCGGTCTAAACAACGCCCCAACTGACCTCTGCAGTGTTTTGACGTCCGCACAAAGCAGTGAGGTCATGCCGGGATTCTGTCATGTGCGCCTTTCGGGCTGAAAGCGCGGATAATTGAAAGGAATGATTTTCAGGCCATTCAATGTAAATAATTATCGCGCGCTGAACCAAATAACAAAACTTAAATGAGTTTTCTCTACTTTTTGAGTTACCAGACTTTGAGTTGCCTTCACAGAGCTGTCACAAGATTAATTAACCAATTAGGCAAGAACTCAACAAGATTTTTATGTCAGCATGACCAGGAAAGTCCATTCTGTGCAAGGAAGCTAGTTGATTATTGCTTTATTTCCTTTAAGCATCCAAAAAGAAAGACAAGTTTCAATTTTGATTGATTGATTGATTGATTGTAGAATTTAACGCGCCAACGCAACGCAGGCGATGAGGCGCGCCGCAGTGGAGGGCTCCAGATTAATTTTGACCACATGGGGATCTTCAACGTGCTCCGAAATCTCATACACACGGGCGTTTTTGCTTTTCGCCTCCATCAGAAAAGCGGCCGCCGCGGCCAGGAATCGAAGCCGCGACCTCGTGCCAGAAGTTTCACTTTCTTTTTGACATGAGACTATTTCTGATTTCGAAAGGAAGGTGAAACTTTTCTTGTTCTTTCTTTATGCCTAAAGGATATAATGCAATAATCTAATAGCTTCCTTGCACAGAATAGACATGTGGTGAAACGTTATCACCAGCACTGACACGCGTTATCAGGATAGCCCCCTCCTGCACCTGCGCGCTGCACCGGTGCCTCTGAAGATTGAGCGCAGGTACATGTGAAGATAGGAACACTCTCGTGAACCAAAGAGATAATTGTGTGCACGCTCCGAAACGAGACCAGTTGTTGAATGTTTTCTGTAGTGGAAGCAATAAAGTCTTGCTTCGCCACAGACATTTCTGATCACACTGACATAGAAATCTTGTTGACTTCTTGCCTAATTAGTAGGGGTGTGCAAATATCAATTTTTTAATTTCGAAGCGAATTCGAATAATAAAAACAAAGTTCGAATCGAGTCGAATATTTTTCGAATATTTTTCGAATACAAATACTTATGGTTTTTTGTAAAATTAATGTTTTCACCATCTAGAGACACAAAAACTGCAACTTTATTGCACAACAAATCACACAAAGTAAAATTAGGAATTACACAATACCATTGCACTCAACAGATTAAGGTCTGCACTCACTTAAATGTTAACATGGAGAAAGGTTAACTGCTCGACATGTTCGGGGAGCAGTGACAACCTCCTGCTCGCCACCACTTTACCAGATATCGAAAACAACCGCTCACTTGAGACACTAGTAGCTGGCATGCCCGAGCCCGTGCACATTGCCGTGCGCTGATACAGTAAAAACTTTATTATACTAATCTCGCGGGACTGCGAAAAATATTCGTATCATCCGAAATTCGTATGAACCAACAGAGACCAAAAAATTTAGCGCTGAAAAAAGTTTTCGTTTATTTCTTTTCCGCTCCGCAAACAGAATAAGGCAGTCGCGTTAAAAAAAAAAAAAAAAAAAACTACGCAATTTTGGAATTGCACATTGGGGCTTGGGGTGCGGCCTGATCCCGGCGACCATTGCCGGCAACGCACTCCCTCACCAGAGCAGGATTGGCCACCCTGGTGTAGTAACGGCCACAACCTCCCATGAATACGCCAATTAACCCTCGGCCCTCAGTCCCCAGCGGCTGCGAAGCAACTGACCACGGCGGCGGTCAGACCTGTGACGTAGCAGAGGGTGCTACATATTGGTAGAAATTAAGAAGAGGAAATGGACGTGGGCAGGGCATGTAATGCGAAGGCAAGATAACTGCTGGTCGTTAAGGGTAACAGAGTGGATCCCTAGAGAAGGCAAGCGCTGCAGGGGGCGGCAGAAAATTAGATGGGCAGATGAGATCAAGAAGTTTGCGGGGATAAATTGGTCACGGTTGGCACAGGACCGAGGTAATTGGAGAAGACTGGGAGAGGCCTTTGCCCTGCAGTGGGCGTAGACAGGCTGGTGATGGTGATGATGATTTCTTTTCCTACTTTTGCGTGAAGAAATTCGTGATTTTTCTGCTTTTTTTAACCCCCGTGTCGCAAAGCAGTCCTTTCTGGAGCACGTAAAGCTTCGCGCTCGTCTCCTCACTCGGTGTGTCCAAGCTCGCTACACGCCGCAACAGCCAAGCGTGAACCGCATGGTGCGATTTTGCACGCGATTCGCTCGCCTCGGCTCTGCGAGCGCTGTATTTTCACGCCCACATCGACGATTTCGCGCCCGCGGTAGCGCCTACCTCGGTCAGAAAATGACGCAGTACGCGCGCGGCAGAATGGAGGAGCCTGACTACTTGCGATGAGATCGAGACAGCCGGCTTGGCTCCGCCAGAGACGGTTAGGCTTAGCACCCCGGCAAATATTTTATGGGCGCTTTCACTAGCGGCGCGGATGATGTTTTATAGTACCGTTATCGCATGAATTATCAGCTCCTTTACCGCACAAGCAACTTCGTGTCTCCCTTGAGCCGCATTTTAAAGAGCGGTTAGAAGCGGTCGCTCGAGCGCCCGCGCCAAATCGAGCCGACGCCATGTTGACGTCGCCGGCCGCGCCGCGCGCAGCGTGGGGGTGGTTTCGCGGCGGTGTCAGCGCGTTGGGCGTGCGCAGAGCGTTTTCGCGAGCAGAAAACAACAGCCCGGCCGTTTCTGGAGAAAGAGTGACAAACAGGGGAGCGAGAGCCGTCACTTGCTCGTTCAGCAGTCGGGTGCCTCGCCGGCTCGTTCGTACCTTCCGCCGGGCCGCGCAGGTCCGTTCGTAACAGCCGAAATTTTCCCATTGCAAACGATGCAATTTCGTCGGGACTTTTCGGAAATTCGTATCATCCCGAAATTCGCACCCCCAGAATCGTATCAACGAGAGTCCACTGTAAATAAACACCGATACAGACACCCTCTGAATTTTTTTTTTTTTTTTTAGTTTTGGGTGGTTCGAATATTTCGAACAATAAAAGTGTCGTTCGAATCGAATCGAATACCCAAAAAATTCGAATCGAATATTCGAAGTTTCGAATATTCGCAGTTAATTACGCTGATTGCAAGCTTCAGGTAATTCGTCTTCTAACTTAAAAAGTATAAAAGGTATCTTTATTCTGATTTCAGTATTTGTGTTAGAATGGTTAGCTACATAAATGCTCCTAATTTGATTCAATTTGGTCCATAAATAAAAAAGTCGTTTTACTTGCCACGTCCCAGGAGTTCCGTTTACTGGGATAGATGCATGAAAGTGCAAATTTGTGTGTGTACACTCTCTTCATACCATTTCATGGAACTCTAAGCACTAGAAGGTGCATGTAGCTGATAGTTTTTCAGAAAGCAAGAGAACTACAAGAGGTTTAGGCACAGCATTCACAAAGCTGATTCGGCAACAATGGGTCACTGTGCACTACAAAATGCATCAATTATTTTTGTTTGAGTCGTTGCAACTGCATCTTCACGGAGGCTAAAGGCCTCAACTTTGCGAGTGCTTACGAGCAACCGAATGTAGAAGACAGCAACACGGTAATGAAGCGCAAATAGCACCACGATAGCACGAACGAGACGGCAGGAGCTGAGCCCTGTAACCGTGGCGTCTTGAATCAAGACAGAACGGCTGGAACAGGAACTGTGATGTTGCATTCGTTGCGCTAACACAGCTGACCTCTAACCAGATGAGGCTTAAGAGGCCAACGAGGCAAAAAAAATTCTTTTGATTGTTAAGTAAACTTTGCGAAACTTGTCAGTGTTTCTGTTTTTTTCCCAATGATTTTAAATATTCCATTATTTTTTGAGTAAGTCCATTAGCTACAAAGAAGATAGTGAGAGATAATTAATACAGTTGAACCTCGATATAACGAACCTCGATTTAACGAAATTCGCGATATAACAAATTTTTTCAAGTTTTCTATCAAAATTTTGCTAAATCCATGTATTTTTATCTCGATTTTACGAAGTAATTTCGTGCGGCGCTTTCGATTTAACGAAGTCATGGCGAGAAAGGAAAAACGAAATTCCGGTCGAGGCACGTTTTATTTTGCCTCTCAGAGCCTACACTGAAAACATTCAGCACTCACACTCACTCTTAAAATGCTAAAATGGAAGAAAAGCGATGAATTATGCAGTTGACAACAATTAAAAGCGATGAAAGCTGCTCAAAAACCGCTAGCGGTCATAGACGGTTTAATAGTGCGGCCACAATTTTGACGTCTCCATCGTTGCCTACGCCAGTGCCCTCTATGCTTAGGCTGCCGAAGCCTACTTCAAGTGTTTTGTTCTACGCGTCCTTGCTCACGGTGCTGCTGCTCTAGGTTGTGCTCGCTGATAACCACATTAATATTTTGTTCATCCATCATTAGATGAGTCTTATAAGCAGCATGAGCACTCCAAGGGCAAGAAAAGTGTTCCGAACAAGAGCCTGTAGAAGTGTCGGTGAAACCGACGGTAGACCGATGGCCACCAAAGTGATGGATGCCATCGACGTTCTGCGGAGGCACACAGGCGCACGCGAATGTTTAAGAGCAAGCCTTGTTAGCGCTGTCAGCATACGAGCGTCACGTAAAGCCCACCCTGGTCAAGAAACGCCAAGCACTGCTTACGGACTTCTTCACTACGGCTTGAACATCGAGTGCTGGTGGCAATAAATTGCTCTCCGAACGTGGTCAAAATGTGTTCATTAGAAAGCTGCGATGCAGAGAAATCGGTTTCTTTAGGGCTCAGCGGGCATAAAAGTAATTGCTTAATCAAAGTTGGCCAGAAGATACCGTATTTACTCGCATAATCCTCGCACTTTTTTTTCGGAAAAGTCAATGCAAAGTTAGGGGTGCGAGAATTATGCGGGGAAAAGAAAAAAAAATCCGGTGCACAATGTTGCCAATTTGCCTTATGCCAATCCCGCTAAATGTAGCGGTCGTTTTTTGTATAGGTAAGCTCAGTGTTGCCAACAGCAGCTATTTCTATTTATTTTATTATTTACAACGTAAACAGTCCCCCGTCGATCAGCGATCATGAAATTGCCGCCTTTGCTTTCTGGCGCGCGCCCTAGTGCCCTACTCCAGTAACGCACGTTCGGTGACGCCAAAGTGCCTGCCTGCGGCACGGTTGCCGTGTTCGA
Organism: Haemaphysalis longicornis; assembly: GCA_013339765.2. Lineage (NCBI taxonomy): Eukaryota > Metazoa > Arthropoda > Arachnida > Ixodida > Ixodidae > Haemaphysalis > Haemaphysalis longicornis. Next base: position 35,475 of record JABSTR010001539.1, on the reverse strand, counting down.
TCGCGTACTCTTTCGCTTTCAATTTGAAAGCGGCAGTGTAGCTGGCGTTCCTCCCCATGGCGAAGCGGCACCAAGCACAAAACAATTAGATCAAAAAGTTCTCAAAACGGCAGTGAGCTATCCACCACTAACGCGAGTGACTCACTGACTGCTGCCGCTCAACGCCGGCACGCCGGGACCACGACGGCGACACGACGACACGACAGCAGGCTGCGCGAACACCGTCTAGTTGCGCGCACGCGAAACATGCACGAAACCGGCTCAAGGACAGTGTGAGTAGCGTGTTAGGGCGCCTGTTAGGGAGTAGCCATGCAGGTTGTTAGGGCACCTGGATGGCCTTGGATACACAGCGCTCTCTGCCGAACGGAGAGGCAGCGGGGGAGGGCGCGCGTTGGAGAGCGCGTGCACCATGCGGGTTTCGCAAGCAGGCAACTTTCGCCGCTGCAAAGTTGAGGGTGCGAGGATTATGCGAGGAACCAAAAAATTCAAGTTTAGGTGGCTCACATTAGGGGTGCGAGGATTACGCGAGTAAATACGGTATTTAATGTAAGCTTTCCGCTTTAGCGGGAGCACGTAAGCGCTGCTCCACAAAGTGAAGCGGTCCGTGTTTACTCCGCTCAACTCTCAATCATGGCTTTATCTCGAGTGTCGTGGTTGCATCACGCGCCCATACTGCAGAGCCTTTGTGCATGAAAAAAAAGTCTTTCGAAAGCTTTATAGCACCCTTCCGCTGTTGGCCCGCCGCACCCCTCAACGCCACGCCTAGGCCTACCACTGAACGGTCGAAAAGAGGTGTAACTTCGAACCAGCACCTCGCCGGGGTGAAGTTCACGGGGCATGGACGCGGGTTCAGTTGACTAACAGCGACGTTTAGTAGTGACCGAAATAAAAAAAAGAAAAAGTGGAAACCTAGTCCGCTATCATATTTAATGAGGCATTGCAGAAAAAGCACCGGTTTTACGACGACACGAACTACTGTCGGCTATCCGAATCCATTGCCTAAGTGTTGAAGCTCTTAATTCAGGCAATTTTCGCGGCCAGTTTTAGTTCAAATTCCGCTTTAAGTGGAGAGGTAACTACATATCAGTTGTTTCTGAGCGTTGGGCAAGGTTTTGAAACCTGAATAACTGGTTTAAATTAACTGTAAAATCGAAACCTCGATTTTACGAAATTCTCGATTTAACGAAATTTTCGCCCGCAAGTACGACTTCGTTATATCGAGGTTTAACTGTAATTCTTGGAGGAACAATAGACAGAACAGTGTTTGCCATAAAACGTGAACCCTGGCGAGTGGAATAAGAGAATCGGTTTTTTGATGCACCACTTGGAACTAACTTTACAGCTCATTGAACTTTAGTGTTTAAAATTGGCATTTGAAATGGTTTTGCCACTGGTGCCGCCAAAGTTGAGCTGTAAAATTAGTTTCAAGTGGTGCACCAAAAAACCGATTCTCTTATTCCACTCGCCAGGGTTCACGTTTTATGGCAAACACTGTTCTGTCTATTGTTCCTCCAAGAATTACCAATTATCTCCAGCTATCTTGGGAACTAATTGACCAACTGAAAAAATAACAGCATATTTGAAATCAGTGGGGAAAAAAAGCAGCAAGAAAGACAAGTTTTGCAGTGTTTACTTCAAAATGAAAGGAAGCTGTTATAAGAGCAGTGTCCGCCCCTTAAGTCTGCTTACGTGCTTTAAAGGCAGCAGCAGTACAGCTTTGCCTGGCGATGCTTACCAAGGACTCCTTGGCTGCTGCATCGTGCCAGCCTCTCTTTCATTGCTTTCGTTTCTTTGTCTTTTGGCTCTACTGGCTCCACACGTGCTCTACTCACGTGCTTTCATGTTAACGTGTCAAGCATATGACGTCAGTGCTACACGTACCGTATTTTCGTGCGTATAACCCGCCCCTGCATATAATCCGTGCCACCCCCTTTCAGCCTGCTGGAAAACAAAAAAAATTCTCGCGTATTGCCCGCACATTTCCTGCAGGAAAGGCAACACCAAAGCTACTGCTCAAGCAACACATGGCACACTATGCAGACAGAAAAAGCGTATATGTAGCAAGTAGAATATACTGACTGCAAAGTAAAAGTCACAATGAACCAATAAAATTCAGTTGTTAGAGTGCGCTCGTCCTTGTTTTTTCTTCCTTGTTCACGTATGTTTTGCGCAATCGCTGCCACGAAAGGCTTAGTCAGTGTTACTGCGTAGGAGCTTCATGGCACAACGCACATTGCCATGAAGCTGCACTAAAGGAAAACCCCCGCGCATTATCCGCACTCCTACTTTGCTACTGAAATTTTTGCATTTCTGGTGCGGGTTATACACGTGAAAATATGGTACAGTTAAACCTCGATGTAACGAAGTCGGTAAAATTCGTAATTTACTTCGTTACATTGAATTTCGCTACATTGAAATTCGCGGTTTTAATGAAGTGTTCATCCCGTGAAGCATTTTCCTGCAAAAGAAAACGTGGCGCGCATACACGGATGGCGCACTCTTTCTGTTTCTATCAGAGCTTAATCATCTATGCGGGCATCAGAGTGGACCGCATGGAGCGTTTTCTTCCCCCCGCAAAAGCACGCCCCGCAAGCCCACAGGCGCGCTGACGCCAGCCGCGGAGGACACCCGCGCGATGTGAGTAGCTCCAGCGACCGCTTCCGCTCGCTGAAACGCAACTCGAGTGGCAAACGAGAGGGGCATGCAAGAATAAAGCGGATAACGTGGGCGAAATTTTTTCATTTGTAAAGCGTCATATCGCCGCCGCTTAGAAGCGCCCATCAAATCCCCCCCCCCCCTTTTCCCCGTAAATCGTGATCACTTCGAAGCTCCCGCCTAGGGTGCGCGCCTCCCCATTGGCGAAACTGGTCAGGGGCTCCTCCCACTGCCGCGTTGCAGCGCGAGTCCACTCCTGGCGCAGAAGCCGCCGCCGGCGCGAATCGCTGACGCGGGTCCGAAAAAAAACGCGCGCACAAATGCTTGATGGAACGATGAAACCCAACAAGCATGAGCGAACGAAGGCAAAAACGGCGGCATGCGGCGGCGGCGGCCCGCAAGAGGCGATTAGGCTTACCACCGCGGAGTATGTTTGATGGGCGCTTTTCGTAAGCGCGCGCATGACGTTTTAAAACCAGTTTTACTGTGAAAATTTCGCCAACGTTATCCGATTTTTTTTTTTTTTCTCGCGTCGCCCCTCTCATTTGCCCCGCGAGTTGCGTTTCAGCGAGCGGTTAGAAGCGGTCGCTGTAGCTACCCGCATCGCGCGGTTGGTCTCCACGGCTGCGTCAGCGCGCCTGTGGCTTGCGGGATGCGTTTTGATTTTTTGCGGGGAGAAAACGTCTTCGTGCGGTTCACGCTGATGCCCGCGTAGGCCCGCGTAGACGATTAAGCTCCGACAGAAACAGAAACAGTGCGCCAGGCGTGTATGCACGCCACGCAGTTTGTAGGCAAGGGGCTCGCTGCATCCGCGGCATTGGCCGGCCTGTGTTGCCGTTCGCGTTTTATTGAGACCCATTTCGGCGCTTGCGTCTCCCAAAATATACCTCTACAACTTAAATTTCGTGCCTAGTTCTCCGTGAAACTTCGTTACATTGAAATTCCCGCAAACGGGACTTCGTTACACAGAGGGTGAAAATACATGGTGTGCATACACTTGAAGTTACGAAAAATTCCGTGGTTCGTTACATCGAGGTTTTCGTTACATTGAAGTTCGTTACATCGAGGTTTAACTGTACTGGGCAAAGTCTCACTCTGCACCTGGCAATGTGCCGAGCTAGTGTGGCAGTACGCGCTCAGCTCCTACTCAGGAGGCGAAGGCTTGGTTCCCATACAAACTCAAATGTGTTTCTGGAGCAGCCATTTTCAGCAGCAGTCAGTTTCTGTATTGGGCAACTGCAACAACGACGGTGACGTCAGTTTCCCACACAACCAGGTGCTTAAGAGTTAAGGCTGAAAGTTGGGCTAGTTGGTGTTGACTCAGAACCATTTTACCGGCGAAAAACAAACAGGGACCTAGAAAGAAGTAGACGGGACACTCGCTAGAAGGTGGGAACCAGAAAAAACGGTTCTGCCACCCAAAGCCAAACTTCAAACGGTCGTAACTTCTGCTACAGACCGGATAGAATGATGATGTCAGTCTTATTGCACCCCTTGACTTGTGCACAGTTCACTGGTACCTTTTTCAGCTGCATCATCATTCGAGCAGTTTTCTTACCAATGCCGTTAAAATCAGATATAAAAATCCGAACAAATTTGAATGTACCTAGTCATTTTACACAAAAACAAATTTCATATCTACAATCAGAATGAAAAAAGTCCAAAGGTCCTCCAATTTTTATAATCATAACAGTAAAAATAAACATTCTTGGTTTAAAACCAGTGTGTCCCCTTAATATTGTTACAACCGTAATGTCAATGAGTGAACTGGACGAGAAAACGGAAAAATGCGATCCCTCTCACCTTGCGAACGCCCGCCATGAAGTCTAGGGCTGTCCCGTTGACTGGAGCCGAGGAAAGGTGCCGGGCCTGGCCGTACAAGGGCCGCGGCTTCATGGCCTCCGACAGTTCTTTGGCAAGGGCCGTCATGGCATCCAGGTTTGCAGGCTTGCTGGCCGACCAGCCGAAAGAGGACTGCACCGCACCTGGGACACCACAGGGCGCAGGTTTCAGGACACTTTGATGGCAACGATAATAGAAGTTTATAACGATAATAGAATGGTAATAGAAATCGATAATAGAAATACAACAACAATAATAGAACAGGTGAAGCCAAGGGCAGTGATGTTGCGTGGAGAGAATTTCCCATTTTTCGGGAAATTTTCCATGTATATTTTGACCAAAGGGTAAAAAGGTAGTCTTACCTAGATGTAGGAAATTTCAAGCATCGTGGAGCAAAAACGAAAAATATCAATAAACTGGACCTCGCATGATTTGTTAATAACACTGCACATCAGGGCATGACATCACGAAAAAGGCTGAATAACCCTCAAGTATCTTTCTCTCTTTCTCTACAGGCAGTTCAAATTGAAGCATTAGCATGCAAAGGGAGTATGCTGTTTGCTACAAAACACGGAGCACAGAATTGCTTAGGACTGGGGGAGTTTGTTCTTCATACTGACTGCAAATTTCAGCTTGAGCAAGAACAAGGACCATGTGTCATTGTTACCGTTATTTGGTACAACCCTAGCAATGAAAGAAACAACGATGTGTGAATAAAGATGAGTAACAACGATGAGTCTAATGCATGTTATCACATTACTGCCCCACAAAAATTCGTAAAATGCTGCTAACCACCTGAGATAGTGAAATTTAGTTCACGCCAAAACTTTAAAACTGGCGTCTGCGTTCCAAAGGCTACGTAAGGTAGACACAGGTGGCGTTTCCTAACACCCTAAACTGAACAGTAATCCATGTAAAACATCAACCAGCAGCAAAAAAAAGCATGCACAGAGAAACATACAGGGACTTGCTGACCAACACCGCCTGTATAAACATTGCCTAACGCGTTGCCCGCTTTCCCATGGGAACCGTAGGGACGCTTAGTTCAGGCACTGATCCGCTATGTGGCGCATGCCGGCGGACATCTCGCCCTACGTCACTGCTCGCGAGTCGCTAACGCTGCACCCACTTCTACGACGTCTGCCTGTCAGCTTGCCTGTTGTGTTTCAAGAGCCGTTTCACTCACATCTTAGCCGTGGCAGGGCGCTAGTTCAGGGGTGCACTGGGGATCTCGCTCAACGTGTTGCTCACCTCATACCTGTTGCATTTTTCGTAATATGACTGACGCAGGCAGAACTGAAATAGTGTAAGAACATATTAATCGTCGGGTAAACAAATAGCAAACATAGAAACGATACTTTTGGACGGTACAGCCATTATTTCAGCGATATATTTCTCCCTGTAGGATTTGGTGAAGAAAAAATCGCGTGCACATTTTCTGTTTAAGCGCGCACTTCTACCATTACTTTCCGAAAAACATCACGTGCTTGTAAATTTCACGAGATGACAGAAAACAAAAGGATAAGCAGTTGAGGGTCCAGCCACGATGTGAGGGCGCTTCGACAGTACAGTCCTCGATTTTAAAACTGTGTGCACCGATGCAGAGTGCAAACAGAGTGGACAAAACAAGGCCAAAACGCAGAGGGGTCAAAGAGGGGGGATGCCCCATTTATAAAATTTCAGGGCCCGTGATCCCAGTAGGTAAGCACGCAAAGCCGGCATCAGCCTACGGCACCACAAGTGGTTTTGCGTCCAGCATGGCGCAGGCGGTTTTATCAGCGACAGACCGAGAAAGACAGGCATAGTGATAAACAAGAAGGCGTAGGAGTGCCGCCTGGGGAATGCTAGACAAGCTGTCAGCTATTTTGCATAGTTTCAGAGAAGCGGCACTGGCTGGCGGACATGAAAGCACGCAGGAAGGCTACGGAGCAGGAAAGGGTAGGAGAGAGCAGCCGGAGAGTGGCTGTTTGGCCATTTTTTGCTCACGCGTTAGGCAATGATTATACAGGCGCCGTTGTGCTGACAAACCCACCACAAGGAAGAGGGCTTAAAATTAGGGAATTTCTCAATCGAGAAAGAAGAATTTTTATTGGCAGAACGGAACGTCACTGGCCAAGAGGATGCAGCGACTTTGGTGTCAGCAGCTACGAATGCAAACAAGGGATCAAACTACAGTGCAAAACAAAAACGACAAAAAACAAGGCAACAATAGGTGATGCCCAAATACAAAAACAAAATGATTCTGCTCTTTGCAATCTTAGTATTATATGCTAAAGTCTGAGAGCATCCATAAGAGACGTTGCCAGACTCGCTTAAAGGTGGACATTAAACAAAATACAAGTTTGTGCAATTTGTAAAGGACTAGCCTATGGTAATACACTCGACTCAATTCCAGCCCCAAAGGCATTTTCTAACGAAAAAAAAAGATAAGAGGTTTGAAACTTTCATATTTTGCTGTACACAATGTCGGCAGTCATGTAATAGGAAGAACAGAAAAAGTAGAGTTACTAATGTGTTAACTGCACTTTACGTGTGATCAAATAGAGCTAGTGCCCCCAACACAGTAACCAAGCCATTATTCTTGGTGGTGTCTTTAGTCTACAGTGGCTGGCGCTTAATATGTTTTCTTTGGTGTTTAGATGTTCTGAAAAGTCACCCATGCAAGGCATTTCTAACCAAAAAAAGAGGAAGGTTTGAAACTTTCATATTTTGCTGTACACAATCGGCAGTCATTGTGTGTAATAGGATAGAACAGAAAAAGTAGAGTTACTAATGTGTTAACTGCACTTTACGTGTGATCAAATAGAGCTAGTGCCCTGTGCCAACACAGTAACCAAGCCATTATTCTTGGTGGTGTCTTTAGTCTACAGTGGCTGGCGCTTTTATGTTTTCTTTGGCTGTGGGTTAGATGTTCTGAAAAGTCATCTGAATGAATTTTCTTTAAGAGGGGGGGGGGGGGGGAGGCAGATTTTGCATCAAAAATATGCTTGTTATGAAATGCTCCGTAAGGTATGGCTAAGCAAGAACCTTTACCATGCTCCAAAATTTCACACTCACGGGCTCTACGTTTAATGCCTAGCCAGAGAAATGGCCGCGATTGAACCCGCATCCGTGTGCAAAACAGCACAATGCCTTAACTACAGGCGTCTCTGTGGATGATAACTAGGTAAAACAAATACGTGACACACGACCCATATTCGCGAAAAATAAAATTCCAATGTCAAATACCCGAATTTCACTTGCATCCACTCTACAGCAGCGCAGTTCTCGCACTTTTCCAGCAATGCCGCCACACTTTCATAATGAGCTCAGTTCGTTTCAAAGATGAAAGAGGCGATGCTTCAGGCATTGTCCCTTTCACCTTGATGAAAGAGGCAATGTCTGTTTCACTCTTTCACCTGGTCTCCAAAAATCGGATTCTTCCCTGCTATCACTTGGCAGCAAGCACTGGCGCATTGTGGATCTCGCACTCAGTGAACAAGGCCACCGTGCCATCATCAAAGGCTTCCGTGATCTGCAACATTACGCTTAGGGCGCGCCTCACGCTTTCAATGACCCCTTGATCGAGGGCAGAAAGCACGTCAGTGGGGCTAAAATAAATATGAATAAATCTGAAGTAGTGAGAAATAAGCGTGCAAAAAATGTCCTCTTCAGCTTAGGAAACGAAACGCTGGAGGACGTAAAAGAATACAACTACCTTGGACAAATGGTTAGTGCTGACCCAAACCACGAGAGAGAAACCCGGCGAAGGATAGGTATGGGCTGGGGAGCACTCGACAAGCACTCCTGAATAATGCAAAGTAAAATACCCCTGTAGCTCAAAAGAAAAAGCTACAACCACTGCATACTGTCGGTGATGACATACGCAACTGAAACTTGGTGCCTTACTACATAAATGGAAAGCAAACTTAGGTCGACTCAACGGGCCATGGAACGAATAACGTTAGGAATATAGTACCCAGGGACAAGAAACGAGCTACCTGAATCAGAGACAAAAACTAGAGTAGAAGATATCGTAGTTCAAGTAAAGAAAAAGGAATGGACTTGGGCTGGCCATGTAGTGAGATGGACCAACAACTGCTGAACAATTAGGGCGACGGAGTAGATACCAAGAGACGAGTCTAGAAGGGGAAGGCCAATGACACGATGGACGGATGAAATACGGAACTTCGTGGGTAAACTGTGGACTCGACCGGCGCAGGACAGGACCAGTTGGAGGTCAATGGGAGAGGCACTCGTCCTGCAGTGGACCTGATGATGATGATGATGATTGATCGAGGGGTTAGACGATGGAAGTGCAGTTTGAAGGGAAAAACTTCAGCTGCACATTTTCCAACTCGACATCCTAGGCATTGCGGGCGGTGCAGTTGTCCAAAAGGAGAGAAACCTTGCAGCCTTGCCTGCCCATGTCTTGGTCGAAGGCCCTCAAAACCACTTGCCAAAGATAGCTCGGGTCATCCAAGCGCGGCTATTGGCTACATACTTGACAAAGAGGGCCCGTTTTCCTTTGAAGCAGCATGGTTTCGCACTTTTTCCAACGACCGGAATTGGCTGTTTCTCAGAACTGTCCATGTTCGTGCACAACAGGACCCTTATTCTTTTCTTACTTTGCCTGCCTCCTTGGCAGGGCAGACCTTTGAAGCCCGGGGTTCACACAGGCAGTGCTTCGTAGAACAGGCCAGTATTGTAAGCATCATATATGTCTGCTCAGGGTTAATTGGCGCATTCATGGGAGGTTGTGAATATGACAATTAACCCCAATCCATGAGGCTGAGACAATTAGAAGGATAAGAATGGGCATACGGCAGGCATTCTCAGATGATCAATGGCAGCCTACCATTGTCCCTGAAGAAGAAAGTGGATGACGGCTGCATCTTACCGGTACTCACCTACGGGGCAGACACCTGGAGGCTCACTAAGAGGGTTCAACTTAAATTGAGAACGACTCAGCGAGCAATGGACCGGAAAATGATGGCTGTAACGTTAAGGGACATGAAGAGAGCGGACTGAAAGAGGGAACAAACGCGTGTTAAGGACATATTAGTAGAAATTAAGAAGAAATGGACGTGGGCAGGGCATGTAATGCGAAGGCAAGATAACCGTTGGTCATTAAGGGTAGCAGAGTGGGTCCCTAGACAAGGCAAGCATAGCAGGGGGCGGCAGAAAGTTAGGTGGGCAGATGAGATCAAAGAAGTTTGCGGGGATGAATTGGTTGCAGTTAGCACAGGATCGAGATCATTGGAAATCTACGGGAGAGGCCTTTGCCCTGCAGTGGGCGTAGATTTGCTGGTGATGATATGTCTGCTGGGGCAGACACATCATCATCATCATCCTTAAAGGAGCCATAAAGACAAAATACAAGTTTGTGTTATTCGAAAGATTTCTTGTTTTATAGTGCCCCCAGCACTTGTCCAGAATGCAAACGATGCTTTATTCGCTGAGAAATTAATTACTTTAAGTTAAAATTTTTATTTTCCCACTAAATCGTGCGTTTTCGTGGTCTGCAATGACATCACAGCAACCGACTCCTCTGCTATGGTCCATAGAAAGTTATTTCTAGGGACCGTAGCTCTGCAGCCGATTGGGAGGCCTTGTTTACCGTTAGTGAACCTGGATGACGCCACCATACCGTGGCAAGCCGTTTTCTGCCTTTGGTTTGTATTTGACTGTATTTAAACCTGGCTTTATTTTGCTCACGGAGAAAATATTCGTTTCATGAAATATAGTGCTCGCTTGACAAATATGGTCACGTAAGACACCGTTGCTTGCGTCAATCGGCCAGTGTCGTCTGAGACAAGCCCAAAGCCTTGCAGTCCTGGGCAGCTTAACCAAGCATAGTGCGTGCAGTACCAACAGCAGTACACATCGGTACTTATATGTTTACGTGTGCTTTCGTAACTTCCACTGTTTGTCCCACCCTTTTTACGGCTTTAAAAAGAATGTGGCCTAAATTTAAGCGCAAATAGCTCGTTCGGCAAGCTTATTAGCCTTGCCTAATTTGCGTTTGCTTTTGCCGCCCTCCGCCAATCGCCGAGCTGGGTGGTATGACATCATAGGTTCTGTTGCGGGAAATGAGAGAGTGGGTCGCATGGCCATCCTCTTTTTTTCCTACTTATGAAGCTTATTTGAGTGAAGTTTACGTTAAAAGTGGTGTCAGTATAATTCTAACGAGGCAATCTCTCGAATGAACCAAACTTGTGTTTTGTCTGCACGGCCCCTTTAAGTACTCCCCTACATTCTTGCTTTGGCTTTGGAACTTCGCCATTTGATTTTTGCATGCAGAAAGGCTTCGCATTTCAACCATCGCCGTCGGTAGATGGAGAGCCGAATGATTTTTTTTCCCCATTCCTCGTGCACTCGCTGTATCATCTTCTCACACTTCGTCAGCCAGCTGCTCTGAAGCAGGCGAGGCTGCATTTGGCGCATTTTCTATTTAGAATTGTTGAAAGTAAACTCGCGGCAATTCTAAACTCTTCAGCGATACGCGTTTTCTTCTTGCCTTCTCCAACAACTTATCGTTAGGGTTGTTAATTTTCGGGTTTTATATTTGTTCAAAATCGGGGGGGGTAAAAATCGGGTGCTATTTTTGAAACTGATAATCGGGGAGAAATCGGGAGTTTTTGTAAAACCACACCGACATTCGGGTTTTTTCTTTGGTTAAGTCCTGCACTCAGTTTATTTTATACGGTATCACGAGCTTCTTACCTCTAATGCATTAAAACTGGTACTTATTTTAAACTGGTAATCGGGGGGGACATCAGGGTTTTTGAAAAAAAAAAACGCTCTCCGAAATGTGGCGCTTGTTTGGAAATGAATCAGTAATGATGAAATTAAAGAGTACTGATAACTTCTAAGAAATGAAACATTTTATTCACAAAAAGCTGGTGATCAATTTTTCACTCATCCCTGTTTACACACATTATCATGTGCTTCCACAACATGTTGGTCTTCATTCGGGACCTGTCCCATCACTGAGCCTATCTCAGCCGGGAGCAAGTTCTCTCGACATCACAGCTCCCATCAGCTAGGCATAACAATGTCAGTGCAGCATTTGTCAGCCTGCGGTAAGGAGCGGTAGAGTCATGTCAATACTCAACGAGTTCCACATCTGTGTTTGCGGGGCTTGCTTCCAGCAAGTACTGGTTGCGAGCAACGGAACCGTAAGCGCACAATTGGGCGGATCGCCGCTTTGAAAGGTGCCATTCGGGGGAGAAATCAGGTTTAAGCCAATTCTCCTGAAACATGTTCAGGGTGTAAGAATCCCAATTTTACCCCAAAAACGAACAACCCTAGTTATCCTAAAGCGTTAGGAACTTTTGCTTGCTAACGGTGACATGTCGCTTGTTCAGAAGATACTGGCGAGTCAACAGCTCGTTCGGTGGCATCTTTGGATTGGATTGTCGGGGCCATTTCCTGGATGGATACTACAGTCATGTCCCTTCGTAACAAGTGAGCTCTGCAAGGTTGGGAGGGCAGATGGAAGTGCCATCTGTTGGAAGCAGCATGAAACAGTGTATCGAAGCTAAAAAGCTCTTTCGTTGAAGGGTGCTTCACTGCTGCGAGTATCTCGCAAAAGCGTCATCTATTCTTTTTTGCTTCGCAGCTTTACCGACCCACAAAGCTCATATTTCATATTATTTTGTATATTATTTAGGAGATTTATGAATTGTTCGTGTGTCCAAACTGCCCAGATAAAGTTGTCGGCATTTAAATCCTGAAATTTACGTGATTTTACTCAGGATGCTTCTTAAATACTTCGTTGAAGTGAAAATAGCCGGTGAGGTAGTCTGCTTTGGAGGGAATTTTAGGGACGTTGACGGAGAATAAAAATATCTCATAGAAGTGGAAATTCAGTAGAAGTCAACTTCGTTATGCCAGGGTTTGCCTGTATAACTGTGCGGTTCAGACCACCTAGAAATATCTAAAAAAAACCTCACGTGCACACAGGAAACTTTGACACCTTACTTCCAATGCAGCCACAGCAAGTACCGTATTGACATAATTGTAGGTCGACCGTTTTTTTTTTTTTTTTTAAGTTTGACAATCCAATGTTGGAGGGTCGACTCCGAATCATTTCGAAATCGAACTTTGTGCCGCTTGTAACGGCAAGAGAAATGAGAAATCAGAGGTGCTACGAGCTGGGGAAAGCATAACACCCTCGTTTCTATGGTTACAGTCGAAGCGTAGCGTTTACCATTGCATACATTCTGGTGTCAATAAAGGTGATGGCCGACTTTGAAAGTTGGCGTTCCCCGATCTGTGCCCTTTGTCCACCGTACCTAGAGCGGCTAACCTTCCACCAGCGCGTTCGGAAGTGCACTGCCCAACGTGATATGATTGTGCCTACATCAGCACCGTGCATTGATTCAAGGGATTCGGTAATACTCATTTTGTTTATTAGAGACGAACAAAATGCTTCTTGAATGCGAGTAACGTACTCATGAACTAAAGGACATTGTGAGCGGCCGCTTCTGTCAGCCGCCATGTTGTTTGTTTTGATGTCGCGTGGCAGTGGCCACTGCCGGTAGCTTCGATGGTTGTCATCTCACAGCGAATGTGTTCTCATGATTAAAAATAAAGTTTCCCGCTCAACCCACAGCACATGGCTATTCCGCGTGCTTATACAAAAGCTTTTCTTTTTTAGCATCTACTGCGCGCACGAGTGTACGGCTCTTGGAGGAGCATCGATCATTGATGGAAGAGCCGCCATATGGGGGGCATTGGTAGCTGACGGAAGAGCTTTCTAGGCGGCCGTGTGCTTGTGTCACTTCTGTGTTGTGCTGAATTATCCCGTCTGTCATGAGTGCCTTGGGACCGAAGCACTCTGTCGGCACTCATTCACGCAGCGTTTAAATAAAGTTCTTTCAGCATTCGCGTTTTTTTTTTTTTTTTTTTTTTTGAGAGAGAGAGAGAGGAGAGCGAGAGAGGAGATGAGAGAGAGAGAGAGAGAGAGAGAGATGAGAGAGCAGTTTTGGGGGGTAGACCTACATTCGAGTCGACTTGCAATAGTGTAAATACGGTAGTTATCAAGTCGCACATAATTGCTGTGGGGTAATGAAATATGCTCTATCAGAAGGAACGTATCTGCCTATTTCTTCCTTTTTTTGAAAAGGACTTACCTGCAAAGGGGAGGTGAATCTCTCTGATGCCAGACCGGAAGGCAACGAAGACGTCGAATGCGTGCACTCGGCTCAGGTTCCGCAAGATGTGGGTCTCCAGCTCTGCGCCCAGAGAGGGAAAAAAACAGACTTGAGGATGGTGCAAAAACCTAACAGATTTTTAATGAGCCGTTCGCCGTGGAGCCTGGTATGACCGACTTGTTTTATCAGAGAACCTGAAGCACGCCTGGCTTGGAGGGGAAAAAATCACGCGGGTTATTGCCCTGGGGCTTCTGCCACATTCTATTTTCATATACAGTCGAACCTCATTACAATGAAGTAGTATGGGGAAGCAATTTAGTTTGTTATATCCGATATTCGTTGTAACAGCAGAGGTAAAAATCAGTTCAAACCAATCTCGGCAATCTGGCTACCGCAAAAATCCTTGATAGCAAAAAACACTAATTGAATCCTCGAACCTACTACAAACAAGGTAACCCTTGCCTTCGTTCTTGCGGCGTTTCAAACTCAATGAACCTGAACATGAAACAGGAAATAACAGCGCAACAAAGTTTATTTGGCAAAACAGGCCAGCGTTCCTATTTTTTCGAGGAAGGATGTGATCTTTGACTGGTGACTATTCACAGCACTGAGCAGGAAGAAGTTTTCCAAAGTGTCTACAAGGAAAGAGGCCTTTTCGACATCTGCAGTTTCGGATGCCGGGAGTTTTTTCAAGTAGCTTCTCAGCCGACTGGTCACATATTTCTTCATTATAGTATCCGATAGCGCGCACGGCTCTGTCAGTTTCACTTATAAAAAATAAGTGTCATTGAAATGAAGTATGACCAACCAAAGTTCGTATTAAGTTCGCTATAGCCGATAATTCGCTATATCACTGTTAATTATAACAATGTCTAACAGTAGTTCTAATCCTACGTTACAAAAAAAAAAAAAAAAAGCTGATGCATGGTAGAGAACTCGAGGAAACACACCTTAAAAGTAGTCCACAAAAAGTGAGTGCGAATAATGTTTCTATTTCTTGTTTTTCTTTGCCCATCGAAAGGCAGACAGAGTACCCTTGGGCATAATATTTGTAAGCATTCTTCCTCTCCCATATTTTAGGTGCTAGCCACGATGCAATCACTCCCACTCCTATCAACAAGGAAAGAGTCGCTGTGCTACTCACTCTAAATGGCCCACTTGACTTTTACATAGCAAAACCTAACCACGAGCAGAATGTTGATAAAGCGTCTCTGAACAGAGCTTGTCAGATGACTGGTCTGCTGATTCAAATCCAAATGAGGCCCAAAAACACAATTCGGGTTTCAGTGCTACAGCACACAAAGTCACCAATAATGTTGCACGCGTACTCATCTAATGCCGACCCACAGCCTATTCTTCAACTTACACTGCTTTTCACCACTCAGTAGCCCCAAAAAACACGTTCAGGAGTAAATTTAACTTATGTGGATGGCTGCATTGCGTTTCAACAGGACTATATATCCCCCCTCCTCTCCAGATTCGAATAGACCAAGCATTACGGCCTTCCCTTCTGTTCAGCAACATGATACAGTCTAACCCACTCGTAACAATATTGATGCAGCACAAAAAAGCCAATGTTATAACCAGTAATTGCTATAACAGGGTAAGGGCAGAAAAAGTTACTCTTGTAAGTGTTTTGGTGGTTTTTCGCCCAATAGTATTCACAAAAATGGAAATGTAACTGCACGGCCTACCACCCACACTTAGCCATGTGGGTGCCAACTGAACTCCACAGGGCCCCTAGGAAAAGACCACCGTCTTTCACATAGGAGGAAGTCCCTGCATCAAACCCTTGAAGAGATTTAACCGCCTTCTTTTTCAACGATTGACAGATAGCATGCTATTTTTCACATTGGTAATCGACAGTAGCCTTTACCCCGCTGTAGCTCTATTTTAATATGGACAGTGTTCAAGAGGTGCCCCTGCCTCTTATTTCCTCGGCCAGCTGACAGCAGGAGATAAAAGGGGCAGCGAGGAAGTCTCCTCCTTCAGGGATAGCGTGGCTGGATAAGATGCACCAACATTGTCCGAGTGTTGGAAAGATAGAAAATGATGCAACCTATTTCACACTTTAAAAAGTGCTTGGTCACACGCAATGCACCCAAGACCTCTCACAGATCTCCAAGAACTGTATACCTCATGCAGGCTGGTACTATCAGGCTCAATTGTTATAACCAATAATAAGGAAAAATGGCCATTATTATAAGCAGTTTATTTTATAATATAGTTTATTTTATTATATCGCATATAGTAATGTTACCGTGCCATGACAGCTCATTGTTTTAGTATCCACTATATTGTTATAACCAATATTGTTATAAATGGGTTAGACTGTACATGCAAATCGCGTGACTGGTTGGGACCATACAGTCTGATACCACACTAGCGTCCGAATGTCATTCGTACCGAATGTAATTTCACTGAAATGCGGCATCGTGCTGCTCCACTGGGTTTGAAATGCCATTTGGCTCAAATGACGTTCGAGCCAAATGAGCACCCAGAGAGACATTGGGGGCTCTCAAATGCCATTTCTTGCACTCTCGCGCACAGCGTTCCAAGTCAGCATAAGCGCATTACTGGCGTACTTAACCCTTTGAGGGTCAACAGCCGTACATGTACGGCATTGCTTGCATCTTTAAAAAGTGCACCTTTTTCGCCAACTTCTCTTGCTTGGCGAAAAAGCGGAATACAAAACACTTCGGAAATACGTCAAATTTTTTCTCGCGCCGATGGCTCTTCTTTTTATTTTTTATGATTTCCTTCAGCGGCGCGCCGGCTGTCGCTTGCGCATATCGCTAACGAGGGGGCGCGCTGGTATCGCCCTAACCGGGCGCCCGGGCGCCTCTCGCTTCTTGCGCTGCCACAGACCAAGGGCGCCTGCGAAACTGATGAGGCTCGTTTTTCTTTTTTTTTGTATTTATGAGCAGGTGTGCCGTCTATCGCTCCCGCATCCGTCACGCGCGCCCGTGCGCTCGCAGCGGCTGGTTGCGGTATCGTCCTTCGGGCGCTTCCCACTTTTTGCGCCCGCGAAACTGATGTCTATCTGATTTTGATTACTCAAAAGGTGCGGCTTGTTACTCTCTCGTTTTATTTAGAATTTTTCTTATGTTACTCATGAATAAACCACATATATGTAACAACACAAACGATTTCTTTGTCACTTTATGGTCACCCTAAAAAAATTACGATAATTTTTTTTTTCTCAAATAGATTCATCCGAAGAATGTAAATCAGCAATAAAAAAAATCGACCCTGGGGGGTTGCATTTGGCGAAAAAATTCGACCCTCAAAGGGTTAAAACAAACAAAATATTCTTAATTGTGGGACTTTGTTTAGTTTCTATTCACTTCAATCATGGATATGAAGATGTAATAATTCCATACTCTCAGCACCAGTGCAAGTGAGCAAGCGACAAACCAGTGTGACCAGACAGCAGAAAACACGACAAAAAACCTCGACTGCGATTCCGAATTAAGCAAGAACCGTGTCAAAGCTTACGTTATTTATAATTTGAGATATCATTTGAATGTCAAAGCCTTCTGCTAAACTTGATTGATGCATCATTGTGCAAAAACACAACTCCACGGCGGCAGCGCCACGCAAGTACGGTGAGGCGAATCGTTAAAGCTTTCAAATGCCATCGAAATTGTAGTGTAGCACGGTGGATTCTGAATGGCATTTGAAGCCCCTCATTTGGGTCAAATGACATTTGGTTCGAATGACATTTGGGCAGTAGTGTAGCAGGGGTATTAGCTAATCTAGACACCCTAAACTATGGCCCTACATACCAAAGGCAATACGCCGCACGCACTTCCTTCACTCTATGATGCGGCAACACCAACAACTGCAACCAACCAAACAATGCGCAACACCCTCCTCCATGTTGTTTACAGTAAAACCTTGGAAATGGGGCAGAATTCTGAGCGTCGTCCATTCATGCCTCTTCAAAGTGTCCATTTCGGGTAAGCCCTGATTGGCTGGAAGCAGATGACTGAAACGTGAAGCAGCGCAAGCAAGGCAGAGTGTCGGTTCCTCCGCACGTCACCGGTCAGAGGCCACGCAGGTGAAACTGCGTCACAACTGAAACGGACACTTTCTGGAGCGGACGCAACTCAGAATTCCGAAATCCAAGTGGATGCCCGAATCCTTCTGAAGACTTTTTGAAGACTTACTGAAGAATTTCTGGCTCTTATTTGAATGTGAATGAAGTGAGCTCTTCACAATTCTGAATTTCTCGCTGGGTCTCACGTGATTGGCTGCACGTGCCAAAAGGTCACAAAAAAACAGCCCCGGCAACCCAATCACGTGAGAACGCACGAGAAATTAAACCCACCGGAACTTTCCAGGCACCCAGTAGGATCACTGCTGTCGCGTGTCATGCGAAGAAATCGCAAGGACAAAAACAAGCGCCAATAAAAAGAGGACGCCGACGATAACCAAGACTGCTGCGGTGGGGCAGATCCTAACATGCCTAGAGCACCATCATCATCAGCATCTTGTGGGGTCATTCACCCCGCACACACGAGCCGGCCAATCAAAAGCTGCGAGCAAAAGCGGCCTGCGGAGGAAGAGATCCCGTGAAGAAGACCAAGGAAGAAGAGATACTCAGGAGTGTGGAGCGTGACAGGGATGCGCGGCGGTCAGGCGACCGGACCCCGTGCCGTGCCCCAAAAGGTCCTCCACAACTGCAGCCTCCAGGACATCTTCTCTGCAAACAAGTCGTCCCGCCGTGCAACATTGAAAGAACGCCCCAAGGCAGCTGCGTTCGTCTTATTGCAATGGGAGCTGGGAGCGTGACCGGGCCACTGACACAAAAAAATTGGATTTTGTTGCGCTAGGACCTACTTATCACCTGGTAGTACAAACCTCATTTGTCTTATTCAGTTCCCTGACGGTTGTTTAATTAGAGTCCTCCAAGGTTTAAAGGGGCAGACACAAAAAAAAAACCCTTGTTTATTTGTGCGATAAGTAGCAGCGGGTGCCCGAAACGATGGATTTTGTGTGAAAAAGACACGTGACCGTCGGTTGTTTAATTCGGATATCACAGTCGCAGTTTCGGTTTCAGCTGCCGGGTGCATTTTGTGTGTCAAATCCAAAGCTCCAGTTTCTGGAATGCCCCCATCTGATACAGAGCAGAGCGGCCTCTGCAAACAAGTTTCTGCGTGACGCAGGCGTCCTGCCACTTAACTAAAAAGCGTAGCGCAGGCGCTGCGACAAATGGGTGCCGCGGCAAGCGACGCGCGCTGGGAGAGCCGGCCGGTCTGCCTACGCGACCTACAGATGTTCGGGCACTGCGGCGGCTGGGAGCAGCCGGCCGCTGCCTCGCTGCAGACGACTTGCAACCCGGCATCATAAACTTCTTTCTCAGCTGCCATGGGAGCTGACAATTTTTAATGGAGCATCATTAACTTCTTTCTCATCAGCGGTAATAATCTTGACCTGCGCCGGCCTGCGCCACTTCGCGGCCGTGGCCGCGTAATAAGCCACGACCGTGCGGCTACCTGCGCCGGCCTGCGCCAGTGGGCTTTTCGTGCCTCCGGCGCGTTTTCGCTCCAATGTAAATAAAAAGTAATAAAAACAGACCGTGCCTGGAGTGGGCTTTCGTGCCTCCGGCGCGTTTTCGCGTCCTGTATAATCGCGGCCAGCTGCCCGATGAGCCGACAACTGGCTCCACGGCCAACGATCGGGTCGTTCTCGCGGCCAGCTGCCCGATGAGCCGACGAAAGCTCCGCCCTCCAGCCCTCCTGGAGCGGCGAGCCGGGAGAGCCGGCGCGAAAAACGCCGCCGTGGAGCAGAAGCTCCGCAAACACCACGTGTTTGGATGTTGTTATTTGAGCGGCGACCGGGAGACGAAAATGCAGAAGCCGGCAAACAAACTAGGGACGGAGTTGGATGTTTTTTTACAAAATCGGGATTGCGCGCATCGCGCGTGGTCCTCGCTGGCTGCTCGGTTGCGTTTCGCACACTTTAAAATTGATTTTAAATTTGCTCTAGGGCTGTATTCGCCGCTGATATTTTGCAGTGACGTATATGTGTTCCCACCAATCTATCTCCAGTTATCTCGCCTTCAAAATTTTTGTCAGTACCCCCTTTAAACTAATTGCCATTTTCTATACCGCGTCCTCGCAGCCCCTATTGCTCTTTCATTGTATCTGTTCATTGTGTGCATTTTGATGTGGGTTCGGGTTGTACAAATATAGTACAGTCTAAAGAGTTTTTTTTCTCTAATTATCATAGTCTGCCGAACCTGACACGTACCTGCGCTCTGACGTCGGTCCAAGTCCCAGGCGAAGAGGGAGTCTATCTTGCTGCCGGACGCGGTCCCCTCGAAGCAGTAGTCGCCCGACCGTTCGGCGTGGTTACGGCCGTCGGGGTTTGCCAGGATGACCAAGTGCAGGTCGGTCTTGGCCAGGATGGTCCGACCAAGCGCCCCGTCGACCGTGTGCACGGGCGCCGTGAGGCCCGCGAGCAGCCGCTGCAGCAAGTGCAGCGCGCTCTCCACAGTCACCAGCTCACCGCCGCGTAGACCGAACACAAGTAGTGCACGGACCTTGAGGGACCGCTGGAGCTCCGGTTGCATGTGCGACGCACCGTCAGAGAAGTTGGTGAGCCGCACGAGCAGCTGGGACAGACCGTTGCGCGACTTGAACCTGGATGGTAACAGTTCCGGTACGAGTGGTGTCAGTGCTGGCTAGCGACTAGTGGCCTGGCATGCGAGAGGGTTTTTTTTTTCTATTGCGGTTCGACACTATCTTGGTCTAACTGGCAATTACAGTGTAGCTCGTTATTTTTTGTAAGCATGAAGTATGGGTAGACAAACACACCAGCAAACACATCATCTCCTTCTGTATAATCTACCTGATGTAAACTCACTTTTGTATTTATATAAATAAACTTGAACTGAATTTGAAACAGCTCCAGAGCCCCTAGGCTGTAAGGGTTGTACTAAGACAAAGCTACGCATTAAGCCCAATTTAGCCATTGCTTTAGCATATAAACATGACAGTTAAATGTAAATGGAGGAAGCCAAAAAAAGACCCATTTCAGACCACCTGAAACTGTCTGTTTTTAGTTTTCAATCATATTTCGTTCATCACGTAAATAATTCTCAGAATGATATACGTCAATCAGACGTAAATCCCGTTCTTGACGCAAATCATACTGCTAGCAGACAGCGATTTGGAACGATTACTTCAATTTTCTGAGGGAATCGATTTCAATGAAGGTACATAATGTGACATGGGCACTTTAAGAACCTTAGTTTGTACACAACATGTGGCACATGTTCCAAGGAAAACACGAAAAGTAGAGAGTTAGAAAAAGTAAAAATAAACAGTAAGACAAATTTTCTTCATATTTGTGTAATAACTTGGAGCAATATCATGCGAAATTACCTACTTCAAATCCTCACACAACCTGCTTTAAACAATATCATTTCAGGCAACACTGCTACTGCTAGTCCAGCCAGCTACGTATAAAAGAATATATATATTTAGTCACCCACAAAACAGCTTGCCATTTTAGATTTGAACACCTTTTCTGAGTTGTTTAAGTTCTCTTTGGTTTACATTTCACTTACTGTTTAATTTCTCAGTGAAAGCAAGGCTTTCAGCAAGCAGCCTAATGGCCCTCGACTATTTATACAGCATTTGGCAAACTCTATTAGGCTCGAGGACTTTTCTCAAACTCACATGTACAGCACTTTTTTCATTCATGGGAAGTTGCCTAGGACATTACAGGTCAATGCTGACTAAATGATGCACTACATAAACCTCTCGGCTTTGTTTTTGAATTAAAGGCTCTGAATCATTCCCTCGGCTGCTGCTGGCAAAAGCTGAACATCAGACAGCCACCACCATTCACTGATGATTGGCATACTGGAAGGTTTGTTTTCTTGGCACTCACTGTCATCTTCTGTTCACTATACTCCATTTCTCAAATAACGTGCAACCCAGTCAAAGCTGCAGAAATAGTCCGCAGCAAAAAATCAACAAATTGTATCACTTCATTCCACACTGTGGCAAGGAGCGCACCAGGGGGTCGAGCATGTTCCAAGGACCACAAGTTCAAACTGCAGCCTGGGATTGCTTTTTAAACCAATAATAAAAAGGTAAGAAAATATAATAGGCGCAGGCAAAACAATGCCTCCTGCATGGCTGAAGGGAAAGACAGAAGGGGGGTGGTTAAACAAGACTTGTTGTCTGCTCAACGTTCAGGCGCGTTCGTCCTCACAAACCACTTGGACCCGTGGCACCATCTCTGGGACACTGTTGTAACATGTACTGAAAGCAAAATACCAATAAATATTGCACCAGTGAACATACGTAAGCTTACTCGGTTCAGGTAACGATAACAAATCCAGAGTATAATAATTGAGTCGGTAATATTTGCAATTTAATTGCTTTGCGTAGCCTTGCATAGCACTTTTCTCTTCACAAGACGTGCCCCATTACACACTCTAGCTTTGGCAGCATTGCATGCTATGTATAAAACAGGGTATTGTAACCAGCACAGTTAACAAACCATTTCCCTAAGTGGACACTCCTGAAATGGTGATAGGCCCACCATCGAAGGCTCATGGCACAAACTAAACGGCAGCTGCACTTCGCAACCATGCCCTATGATGGCCAGTGAATAGCAGCAACGAGGCTACACTAGATGGGTACCGTCGTCCACACACTTAGCTGGAGCATCACATTTGATTTTAGTGTAGAATATCTCAAAAATGCTGCTGAAAAGCAGTTCAAATGATTGTGTGAGACTTAAGTGCCCCCTGAAACTTGAGAAAAATGCAGCAGTTGTGACTAAATTACCTTACACCCATGCTGGAGAAGACTATAAATGAGTAAATTGTTGTTCCAGCTAAGACGGTGGATGACTGTACAAATGCACTAGCAAGGCTCCTTGGAACGCAAGCAGGACTCCCCCATCAGAAAATGATGGTACTCTGAAATGATCAAAAGTCTCTGTCAGACGCATTTGTACTGCAGTGGACACAATCAGGCTGTTGATGATGGTGATGCGTCCGTATGCCATCCTGCATAAAAAAGAACCGTTAACCTGCAATGGCACACAAACTAGCCTGTCAGTCCACTATGGCCTGACCGCATCACAAATAGGCCTTTGTTGCAAAAGTACAAAACCCCACAGCTTATGTTCAGCAGCATTGGGACTACAAATTCACTGCAACTTAAAATTTTGGCAAACTAAATTTCTTATTTCCAACCGATGAAAAGGCAAAAAAAAAGCTCACATAACAAGATAAAAAAGCTTGACACAACATGCACAGTTGTAAAAGAAACTTAAGGGGGGACACTGGTCTTAAAACAACTTGTTTTAATTTTCAGGTAAACTCTGTGAAACTTGTTAGTCTTGCTGCTTTTTTCCCACTGATTTCAAATATGCCAGTATTTATTCAGTTGGTCAATTAGTTCCCAAGATAATTAGAGATAATTAGACATTTTTGCTCACACAATTAACAAAACACTGTTGGTCACAAAACTGTAATCTTTATATTTTCCAATACTATGAACACTGGTGAATGCAATGATGGAAGGAGTTTTTTTATGCATCGCTTGGAACTAATTTTAGGGCTCATTAAACTTCGGTGTTTGAAATGGGCACTGAAAATGGTTCCTTGCCACTGGTGCCACCGCAACAGTGTTTTGTTAATTGTGTGAGAAAAAATGGCTAATTATCTCTTATTATCTTGGGAACTAATTGACCAACTGAATAAATACTGGCACATTGGAAATCAGTGAGAAAAAAACAGCAAAGACTGACAAGTTTCACAGAGTTTACTTGAAAACTAAAACAAGTTGTTTTAAGACCAGTGTCCCCCCTTAACAAAAAAATAACACTGAGAAACATGTGATAATTTTTTTCCCTTTTTACAGAAGTGAGAATTTCCACGACAGTTTAAAAATAGTCAACTGCATTTCTTTGGGCCAGCAATAGTCTTACTCACAGCATTTTAACAACTTCTCTCATTTTTTACCACCAACCCCATCCCTTATTACCATATACGATTAAGGTAGAACGTTTAAGCCATTTTCCAATTTATTTCAACCAACTTACATACTTTTTTTTTTCCTTCAGGAAAAGTCATTCAAAAGTGGCCACTTGTCTCGCACCATTTTCAACCGTAATTTGGAGGCAGAGTAAAACATAGCGGGTTGTGAGCACGTGTACTTATCCAGCCCGTGCCTGAACAAGAACAGCTCATTTGCCAGAAAATAATTTAACATCAAAAGCTCAAAGAACAAGACAGAGCCACAGTGGTGAAACACAAAACAACAATCTGCAAGGCAGCCAATGAAGGTGCATAGCATTCTTGATTTTCCTCCAAGAATTGCTGATACAGCAAAAATCCATATTTCCGCACAACAATGAAGTAAAAGGGGTTACCAAAGGCAAATTAGAGATGGCAGACACGAGATTTACAAATGGCCCCTATTAAGAACTTTTTGGGAAACTGCACGCGAGGCCAAAAGCTAAGCAGCATCAGTGACACTCCCAGAAAAAAGGGTTCCTGCTTTTCTTTTTCTTGTTTTCAGTCCCCGCCCCTGCAGCATGCATTGTAAACCATCTTCTAAACAATAAGGCACTTTACGCTTTTAGGTGTGGAGTACCGCAGGATCGCACAATGTCCGTCCGCGTCCGTGCTCATAGCATTTATACTTACAAAAAATCACACAGGCACCAGCAGGATTCGAGCCTGTGTCTGGTAGACCAGACAGAGTTAGTGTCAGTCGTCTTACCATTGGGCTACGACTGTGAGTTAGTACCCGAGAGTCAAACGGCTACTCCCTCGCCTGTAACGGGTGCGGAGTACCTATAGGACCTCCCAATGTCCGTCGCGCACACCATCATCCATCCGTGCGAATACTCAGGTGCTCTCACGGCTCCACGGTCGGGGCGCAAATGGGATGTCATGAAGCGAAAACAAGCGAAATTCGATTTGAGCCATTAAGTTCCCATAGATTCCGGTGCTTCTTTCTTGTTGCAGTTTCATTTAGGGAATAATCAAGGCAATATTTGCCCAAATTGCGTGGTTGCTCACGGCTCACCCTGGCAATAAAGGAACACCGATGACTTCCTGACGGTCGGGGCGCGGGGAAACCACTTGAAGCGCAAATTAAACGTAATTTCACCCCACGAGGAAGAGAAGACAGCAGGACCGCTTGGTTGGCTGAAATAATCATTTCATTGGATGTAGTAAGAGGTAAATATTTGAGTCCCCGTACAGAATTCGCACACCAAGGCGAAAGACCGCACCCTCGCCATCATCTTGTTTAAACGTTTAAAGTGGAGATGCAAATAAAAGTGCCAAGGTATTTTCTGTTTAAGCAATCACCCATTTCCAAAGTGCAGAGAGAGAGAGAGAACAAGTAACCGGCGTGTGAAATTCCGGTGCTTCTTTCTTGCCTCAGAGTCTCCGTTCGCCTCTGCCGGGCCAGCGCAGCACCCCGTTTGCCCAAGATACACTATGCACGGGAACACCACACAAAAGAAGCCGGTCCGTCCCCGGACGCACATTACACTAACAGCTCATTTCTGTTTACCTTCTCTTCTGCTTATTAGCAGTTGTCGGCGGGTCTGTGGCAATAGCTGTGGTCGTTTCTTTTCCGAGGGGCGGGGGGGGCGCCCAAATGCGCGACGGCGTGCGTGGTTGCACGGTTCCCGTGTGGGCTAACAGGTGTGTGGTGGTGGTTTTGATTTCTTGGCAGCCGGGGCTGTGTTCATTTTTCATACCCTGGCATGAGAGCCAAGGCGATGGCGGCTTCCTCCGCCTGCTAAAGGAATCGTCTGGCCGTCCGTTGCCCACCAATCCGGTTTGCAGTGGTGTTTGGCTGCGTCGGATGAGTCGTCTGCGTGAACACCTTGGCTCTGGCCCGTCTGCGTTCCTCTTCCTGTTCGTGGACTTTTAATGTTTCCTGGCTTCAGTTCAACAGGAAACCAGTTGCGCCGTTCGCGGTTTCTTTCGAGTGTGTCGTTAAGCAAGTGCCGCCTTGTATTATCGCCGCGTTTATCCTGTCCCTTTCAGCTTGTGAAAAGCGTAATTTCACCCCACGAGAAGGAGGAGGTTGGCCTCTCTCATTCCAGGAAGAGAGGCGGGTGGCGATTCCCGTCTTCGACAGCAGGGTGGTGTGGTTGTCGTTGCTCGGTTTCACCGCTTGGTTGGCTGCAGAAATAATCGAGAGGTGGGAGGATTGAACTTTACCCATTGGATGTAGTAAGTGGTGCCCCCCGAGGTAAATATTTGATATCGCTGGCGAGATTAAATAAGAAAGGGGAAATAACGGCTCCTTGCGGTGCGCCGGTAGCTTCCGTTCTTCTAGGAGCAACAGTCGCATAAATATTAGGTGCGTTTTCCCGCACAGAATTCGCACACCAAGGCGAAAGACACAGGTCTTGTTGGATGATTGCGTCTTGTGTGCTCAGGCGGGCCCGGAACCAAAACTCAAAACTGAGACACTTTCCCGGCGCAGACTAACCTTGTTTGTTTTGGGTATGAGTACTTGCAGTTAGCCTGCGCCAGCACTGTTTAAAACGACGTTTAAGCCATCCCGCCCCGCCGCCGTCATGTTACGTTCAAAACTCGGGGTTGTCTGCGCCCTCGATGCGCCATTGCTCGTTGAGTTGTTTGCGCACCTCCTTTTCGCCGCGTTCTTTAAAAGTGGCGGTGTTGTTGATAACTTGCTCTGTGGTATGTTTATTTCACTGTTTAAGGCAATCACCCATTATGTCCCGTCCTCTAGAATGCGTTTGCGGAAGCTTCTGTTCTGCCTCTTGCGCTTCCATCTTCGCTGTTACGCTTGTCTTGCTTCGATCGTGTGGGCTAAGCAGGGGTCCATGCAAGCTTCACTAAGCACCTATCATGCTCTGCCCTGGCAAGACATAGTCTGCAAAACTGTAGGGAATGGCAACACTCATTTCCGCTCTAATGGCTCTTATCTTCCACTCTTATCCGATGTTGTCAATAAACAATTTCCACTACCAAGAGTGGCAAACTTGGTATTTTCGGTGCTCTGACCTACCAATACAAGCCAACTGGTTCACACAATTCAGTGTCAGTTCATTCATTAGGCAAGAATGTGCAGGAGAAAGTGGTGACGGATGCGTACATGTTCAACTCCAAACAAGCGCAGCCCAGCATAGCACTGTATGATGTTTGCATGGAATCACTGGTAGCAAAAACAAAACGCTGCTGTAAATTTAAAAGCTACCTTTACTTTCAACACGAGGCACACCAACTCAAACGTCAACTGATGCGTGTCAGCACTCAACCACTTACTCCCATTCTCCGCGGTGGCTCAGTGGCTAAGGCGTTGTGCTGCTGGGCACGAGGTCGCGGATTCGATTTCCGGCCGTGGCGGCCGCTTTTTGATAGAGGCGAAAAGCAAAAACGCCTGTGTGTACGAGATTTTGGTGCACGTTAAAGGAGCCATGAAGAGAAAATACAACTTCGTTTAATTTGAGAGAACTAGGATTCAGTATCTCACTCAGCTCCATTACAGCCACAAAAGATGTTTTTTTAACAACAAAAAAAAAAAAGCAAGAAGTATTTAAAAACTTTCAACTTTTGCGCCACAGTGACGTGTTATGAGCAAGAATGACGTCATATGAGCCAACAATAAAACATAATTTTCAGTGTGTTAACTGCACGTTAGCATTCAAGTGATGCGGTCAATTGAACTAGAGGCCCCATTACAGACGTCCAGTCATGTGTCGTCACGACAGGTCAGTTATGCGGCCGCCAATCGCGCAAACAAGGTTCCGTGATGTCATAGAAAAGTTGTGGGAAATTGGCTAGGGGGTCGCGACCGCTTCGCACGTTTTATTTCATATCTCCGTTATTTATTCGAAGATTGTGATGATATTGGTATCATTGTTATCGGGACTAAGCAGTCTTTCTAATAAACACAACTGGTACTTTGCCTTCATGGCTCCGTTAAAGATGCCCAGGTGGTCAAAATTAACCCGGAGCCCTCCACTACGGCACGCCTCATCGCCTGCGTTGCATCAGCGTGTTAAAACCTTACAATCAACCAATCAATCAACCACTTACTCTCCTGCTAATAGGCCGTGCTTTTCTTGTTCCTAGCTTTCAGTAAGTAGGCTGTCTATAGCACGAAGTCATGCGCTGCATGCACCGTAAGGCCTTAAACACGTTACAGCTTAAGAAAATCGGTGGCATGGTTAAAGTTTCTGCATATGAATTCCACCCCAGCAAACATGGTGCTTGGTAAAGTACTGTCAGAATACATTGAAATAGAAGCAGCACAGGAAGTGGCTTTCTATATAACTGCATGCATCCTGGCAACGAGGGTTTATGAACAGTAGTATTAAGTCACAATAGTTCCTGTTCAAACTTGGAATAATGGAAAGGCAATTTTTTGGCATGTGAGCTTTTGGTATAGGCTACCACTGCATTTGGCATCGTTTAACGTACAGTTACCTAACTTTACCACCAAAACAACGCGATAGCATTTGTTGCACTGGAAAACTCGTGAACATTCTGGGATACTTTTTTGTCAGGTCGTGGGGAAGAAATTAAATTTTAAAAAATAGTGACTTGCACTGTTTTCACGTTGTGCAGCAATGAAGCTGGACAGCGTCAGCATGATTGGGCGCCAGATGCGGCGGTGGGCCAAATCGAGATGCTCACACCTAACGATGGTCTTGTAATACCAAGTTTGGACATGAACTCCCGTAATGTATTTGTGGCCAGGATGCACAACATGTTTTGAAAGGCACGCGATACATCGTTCCTATTAAGTGTATCGTGACAGTACACATCAATGCAGCTGAAATTGCAGAGATACCATGCCCTCTTTTGCACCAAACACTCCGGATGGTTGGTTGAAGTGCCCAGAGATGCATACAAGTATTTTCCACAATATCACCGAGTTGCAAAAAGACACCACACACATAAATCTTCGAGTTACCTTCAAAGGCTGCAAAAACCTCCATTGACAAACTCGCAAACAAAGTAAGCTCTGAAACCACACGGCAGTGTGTAACCCACGAATTTTTAAGGGTGCTCTCTCTTTGAATAGCGCCACGAACCGCAGTTGCTTACATTTACTGCGTCAGCCAAGTGTACCTTGGCTTATTCGGTTTCAATTCTTGCATTACATATTCAGTGACTACAACAAAACCCACTACTCTTTAGTGATCACCACTGCATCTTTCCACGAGTCCACTACAGAGATTACCCATACAGACAATAGATTTTTAAGAACTGTGCATAATGGCGAACTTTTGGACAGAAAAGTTATAGAAAGATAGCGAAAAGTGAAGATAGTGAAAACTTCTTTTAAAGTAGACATTGGCTAAGCTCTGGCATGCACTTACAAGGCAAAAATGTGGCCCCGTTCGCTGAGGCACGCGTGGCCGTAGATAGAAAGGACCCAAGAGGCTCTAAAGTAGCATCCAACGGATTCATCAGCCTAGATGCACTCCTGACGTCAGTTCAATCAATAAAATGACGATGAGCCGTTAAGCGGAACCATTTTCATCGCGTGAGAAGCGAAAACGCGCGTTTAAAGTGTCCCCCACACGTTTGCAATGCAGTCAAAGTATTGTTTCGCAAAATACAAAAAACGTACGCATCGTACCTGTGGTCGATTTGAACATAGGATGGGTACGCTTCTGCCAGAGCGGCGACTTCGGTGTAGACGGCGGACAGGTTGTGGTAGACGCTGTAATCGGGTTGACTCGCAGCGAACGCAGGGTAGGCAGGTGCCGAGAAGGCGACAATAGCCGCGACAAGCAGTGGGGAAACTTGCCATATGCTGGCGGTCAACATTGTTTTTGCTCACACGACAGCGGCTGACCACGTCAGCTGCTCAGTGCTGGCGGTAGGGGCCTACGTTCGGAGTGCCCTGATGCTCCTGTCATAGCGACCCAGTGACTCTGACGGTTTGGTGGGCGACTGTTGAACACATGTTTTAGCCGTGACAGCCACATGTTTCGGGCTCGAAGTGGCGATGCGCATCATTACGACGCACCTGGCGCGAGTGATGCGAGCTAAGAAAAATATGCGATGCGGCGCGCCATTTTGCTTTGAGAATTGCGAGTGATGACGATAGATCTTCGTACTTGAGAGTTACAAGTACGGTTTCGGTTTTGGTCGTGAGCAAAAGAAGAACAGTTTTGCGACATCAAATTTACCGCTTGTTGCAAACGTTTTATAATTTTATATTGCTTTAAAAAGCAAGTACATGCTCTTATTTTTACATATTATAAGATTATCGCACGATTCATTCGAACAGGATTCGGTTTCGGTTTTTCGGCACCGATCTGAGTAGTGTTGCAAGCTTCTAGTACACAATTTTCACAGCTCCCTATGGGCGCCCACTGTCCGGCGAGGCTGCAGTGAACTACAACACAGAGTGGTTCAGTGTTAACTCTATGTTTGAACAAACCACTCCAGCGAGGCCGTGGCCACACAGCGTGTCGCGGGCGCCAGGGGCGCTGTAGTCATAGAGTAAGTGTAAATTGTAAGAAACTCTAAGGCTGTAGTCACGCCTTAGATGAAAACTGAACCGACAAGCATGCAAGCACACACAAACACGCACACGCACACATGTAAGCTTTGGCAGCTGAGCACAATCGGATTACCTTGCACTTTGGAAGCGCAACCCGGACAAATTAGAAATCGGTACGACCGGAGGAACTAATTTGAACAATTAACAGGTAAAGATTATCGCTTATATGATGGAAGAAGAAATCAATAAATACCCCGCCAAAAACTGAGATTGCGGCGAAATGATTGCGTTCATTAAGGGTAAGTTGAATGAAGAAAAGCAACGAAACCGATGGAGAGGAAAGAAAAATTAAGCCGAGAAGCTGGTGGGTTACGGAAATAAAACAGGCTATAGACCAGCGAAGAAAGGCGTAGAAAAAACAGAGGCAAGAAGAACTGGTATATGGAACTGGAGGTAGTGAAGGAAAAATTTGACGTGCAGAAAATGGTGCAATCAAAGATCAAGCAGAAAAACGAACAATGGATGGCCGAAATACGGAAGAAGGACAAAAGCGCATCCAAGAAGATTTGGAGTCATGTAAAATTGCTAAGCTCAAAAAAACAATATCCATCAAAAATTCTTGATTGATGAGGAGGGATAAACATTTAAAGGAGAGCACGCGTTGGCGCCTATTCATCGAGTGATTAGTGAGAAGTAAGGGAAATAGAGGTAGGGAAGCCTGCTCCGATAACATAGGCACCACAGAATTAAGACGCGGAAAGGGAAATGTTTGAGCAAACTCGATCGGAAAAAACAGAGCAAAAGGTTTCCCCTCAAATAACAGTGGGCCCGTATGGAATACCAATGCACTGATAAACTTGCTTGGACCTGAAAATAATTCGCATCGTTTATGAGGGCAATAGATCAGGCGGTAAAACCAAACAAATATCAGAGGACTCGTTAGAAAGTAGGATGAATTTAATGATATAAAGGCAGAGCCAAGAAAGCCAGTATTGATTCATACAGACCACTAATTCGTACGTACTGCAGGCAATAAAATCAGAAATTCAAGCATGGGTGGAAGAAAATGAAATCGTTGTGGAACAACAGAATGGATTTAGACAAGACAGGCGCTTGGATGACAATTTGTTTGCGATAACACAATGCATTGAAATTTCGAAAGTGCAGAATAGACCATATGGTCTATTCTGAACTTTCAAAATAGTCCATAATATTATAAGTATAATATTATACTTATTATGGACTATCCCGTTTCAGTTCACTTGTTCAGACCATTATGGATTACGTCGTTGGACATTAAAGGGGCATATGATAACGTAAAAAGACAACTGCTGCCTAGAATGCTGAAACTCGATCCAGGAATTAGATGACGAGTTCATACCTTTCCTTATAATATAATAGATAATTGAGTGCCCCTGAGTTGGGAAGGACAGAAATTTGCCCAGTCGATCAACACCCATCGTGGACTGAAACAGGGGTGTCTTTTGAGCCCAATACTGTTTATACTTTACATGGCAGGGTTAGAAAAGAAACTCAATTAGGTTTCAACCTAACGCATATTGGTACAACAGCGTATTCGGCGAATGTTATACGCAGACGACATTCTTCTTTTAGCTGATAACGAGGCCCATATGCAACGGCTCATAAATATTAGCGGTCACGAAGCCGTACCGACCTCGGTTTAAATTTTAGCGCACAAAATTCACGAATAACGATTTTCAATCACACTAGCACTGACGCAGTGCCAATCTAGCATGGCGAATTACCGAGAGTGAATAAATATTTGGGAGTGTGGATAAATGAAAGGGATAACTACTTAAGAATTCACGATGAAGGGAAAGTGAAACGCAGCTATAATGGAGCATAGAGATATGTGGCGGGATAACAAATATGAAGTAGTGAGGGAAATGTGGAAAGGAGATTGATTGATTGATAGGGTTTAATGAGAAAGAGGCAAGAAGCCCTGGCTGGGAAGAGGGATTACATATTATTGAAAGGTGATAGTATACAGTTCTTGTGTAGTGGCCTTGAGTAAAAATGACACATTGAAGGGTGGTACAGTGAATTTCACAAACTGGGCAACAAGTTGTAGATCTTCAGAGGCACTGAAGAAGGGACCGCGTTCACGTAGACGATTGAGTTTGTAATGGTAATGGTTCCGGGTCGCACATTTGCGAATGCAGTGCGGTGCTTAAAAATCAGACGTTCCTAGCAGGCCTTGAAGTGAACCAGAGAACGGTAGGCCGTTTGGCCTTATCAGCGCATGGAAAACAACTAACGAAGCAGTGCAGAGAGAGGCTGGTGTCGTTGAAGTTCGAGAACGCAGAGTAAAATGTTTTGGGGAGAGAAGGTTGAGGGCAATGGATAAACAAAGGTGGGCAGCTAAGGTTTTAGGTACCTATACTTAAAAGCGTGACACGCAGTGGTTAAGGAAGACTAGAAGGTTAACGATGAAATACGGAAAGAACAGTGGAGATCCATAACAGCAAAGGTAACCAAAAAGAAGGCAAGGCAGATTGAAACGAATAAATGGAGAGAAAAAATGGCAGCTAAAATGTCGTCAGAGATGTACAGGGCTGAGAAATTGAACATCAGAAAGGAAAATTGCAAGGATAATTCCCAGGGCAGTGCTTTGCCGTTTGAGACTAGAGCAGGTTGCTTGCGAACTATGCTTTGTGGGAAGCATTCACAAAATTACGGGGTATGCGTTGTGTGCGGAAAAGAAACAAATTATGCGGCACATATTTTTAGAATGCGAGGGTATCCATCAAAATCTACAAGAAAGAAATATCCGACTTCCAGAAGCCGGATATTTAAGGGTAGCACAGATGGAGTTAACTCCAAGGCCATCGAGGCGATGAAAAGAAGAGTAGAATGCTGGCGGACGAAAAGCAGAGAGGGGAATATCGCCTATAACATAAAAAATAGGTAGTTTATGCGTAATAAGTTTTTTGTGCCTGCCCTAAAAGCAGCGGTAGTATTAAACGCAGAGTATAAAACACAAGTATATTAGGTTTTTGGGTGTATGACATCGTCATCCCCCCCCCCCCCTACAAGGGGCAACCAGCCACCATCACCACCACTATCATCATCATCAGCTCCATACTGCGGGCGTCGTCTGCTCAGGCCGAAGCAAACGCGGTGTTCAGCTACAGTGCTGCAAGTCGCATTTAAATACGTTTCGCTTGCTCGCAGCACAGTTTTGTGCCAAGCCACCAGTGCCTGCGCAGCCGCGCATTCAATTGTTGCGGCCGTTTTCATAAAACGGAATTAACCTGCTGTGGGTTGAATCTACATCTGACGTCCCCACTACCAGCTAATGAAACGCCTAGCTCAGGAGAGTGGTCTTAAGTATAGCCGGTCGCGTACGTATCTTGTGGCAGCTAGTAATTCAGCGAAAATCTTTTAATGAAAACCTACATACAACAAAAGTAAAAATACATTGCTCGTTTTTAATGTCACATAGTCGTGCGTCGTTTACCAAACTGATGCCCCAGTTTAACCTTGGGTTTTGTTCCTTTCCCCCATACGACAGCGACAGCTCTGTTTTTAAATATTGGCATTACTGAGAAAATAAAAGTGGCTCCAGTCCACGTTGTGAAGGTGGTTGGAAAGCAAGGCTTTAAACGACCCTTACACCCTTACAAGAATTGCCCATGCGACGTCACTTGAATTCTCACTTCTTCACTTCTCCCGGGACGCCTTCACCTCTCCCGAAGTCCCGAAGTGAAGGCGTCCCGAGCGCAGCATGTCGGCCACGGCCAGGCTAGAGCGCTGGACGCCGCTGGTGCCCGGCCATGCATAGGGAGAAAGAAAACGGAGGGGAGCGTCTTTCGAAGGGTGAGGGAGAGGAACCAGGCCATCCTGATGTGCTAGGTTGGGGCTAAACCATGGCGCGACACAAGCGTAGACACCGAAACGATTCGGCATGTGTGCTTAGTGATTCCCATTTATACCGATTTAAAATAGTTAGTTTAGTAAGTTCAGAATGCGAGAAAGCTGAGGGAACTTTATAAACGCTATTTATCAGCACCAGTTGCTCCTTCCGCCTTTCGTAATACCTCTTCAAACACAACAGAAATGGGTAGCGCCAATTTAGAAAACGGAGTCCCATTCGCGGCAAGCAGAGCGCAAAAGGCAGCGTTTTTCTAGGGGCCAGATGTCTGTATGCGATTTCTACATTTTGTTTTCCCGCCCTTCAAACCATTACTCAATGTATCTTTGCCATACGACCTCTTAATTCCGTCGGGTGCGGGTTACGCGGGAGCTGCTGTCGAACAAGTTAATCAAGTCGCGCGAAGGAAGCGGGCAATGGACGCGAAGCTGCGCCAAAACATGCCCAAAACAACCGTCGCTAAAGCAGACGACAAAGCCGTACCGCCGACGAGCAGGACCTCCGTGCGAGGAGCGCTGGGTAAATTCGCCGCGCCATCTACAGTGCGCTCCGTGAGCGAGGGGGGGGGGGGGGGGGGGGGGGCAGGGTAGTGTGTCAGCGAGTGCGGGAGTTTCTTTTTGCCAAGCTCCTACCTCCCCATGCTCCTTAACCCCGCCCCCGCAAATAGTTTCTGGCTGCGCCACAGACGTGTAAAGTGCAAAATGTAGACGAAGGACGTCTACATTTACACGTCTTTGCTCGCTTCACAGGTCTAACGTCTACAATGCAATACCGACTTGCCCAGAAGTCCGCCTAACTGTCTACAGGCCTGGGGGAAGCGGCCAGTAAAAATTGGTTGATGTTGATTTTTCTAGGGTGATAATCGTCCCCGTGAACGGACCGGACAATTCCGAACAAACTCTGCAACAGAAACAACAAGAAAAAACTGCCGCAGTCTGTCCTAGTGGTGCGAGGATGGAGAAACAGGAGAGCTGGCGGCCCCTCTCCCTTGGTCGGATGGCCCGGCTTTTGCACATCACATGGATCTCCAAACTATCCGGTGAAAGTTCTCCATGACTGGCAGGCCCACATCGTTTTGTACGCCGCCGCACATCTTTCCCAAAGTGAACCGCGTAAAAGTTGGCTTGGGTACTCTGTGACCCCCTATTCTAAGTACTATATTTGTTAGGTCACTACGTTTTGAAAGCATTAAATGTTTAGACAAAAAAACTGTGGTTGATCCTCTTTGATAGGAATCAGTAAACACGAAGTGAAAGGTGCCTCACTGGACAAAAAAAAAAAAACGGTTTATATCGGGACAACAAAATCAAAATGATATGCACAGAAACAGCTTCAAACAT
Source organism: Haemaphysalis longicornis (assembly GCA_013339765.2). Lineage (NCBI taxonomy): Eukaryota > Metazoa > Arthropoda > Arachnida > Ixodida > Ixodidae > Haemaphysalis > Haemaphysalis longicornis. The sequence goes on along the minus strand of JABSTR010001539.1, from coordinate 107 downwards.
AACGGACATGGGAACAACGCCAAAGAGGGGCCTTGCCCTCATTCAGGGCTAGTCGGGGGCACCCGAACACGAAGGCGCTGACATCGGGGCGCCAACTGCTCAGCGCA
>JABSTR010001538.1:0-37831 GCA_013339765.2 Haemaphysalis longicornis | reverse complement strand
CCTTGGTGGTTCTCTTCAAGCCATGAGAGCATACTTATGTGGCCGAGGCAGATTTACTGAGTCCTACTTACCTTATAACAACCTACGAATGTTTGTGTCATGATCTCTGTCGACGTGTTCGCGACAAAAGACTCAAAAACCATATCATAACATGCACTCAAGCAAGTGTAGCAGAAAGACAATTCTTGATATTCTCTTTCCTTGGTGGTTCTCTTCAAGCCATGAGAGCATACTTATGTGGCCGAGGCAGATTTACTGAGTCCTACTTACCTTATAACAACCTACGAATGTTTGTGTCATGATTCGCACGGTGGGCGACGGGAGTGGTAAGTGCGTGTTTTAGGTAGACAGAATGTGGAAAAGTTGCGTTTCCTTCCGCAGCACCGTTCTTCGTGCTGAGCTCGTGAATTTCGACCTTCTTATCGTAAGGGGCTGCTACATAAGAATGCGTGGGAGCAGGAAAAAGGGTTTCGCCTCTTTGGGTTCCGTTTAAGTGTGCAGCTTGTTTTCTACTGCTTTTGGATGTTTTACCAACCCCAAACCACCACGACCCGCTTTCCACGTAAGTCTAAAGATTTTTACTGCTCAGAAAATTTTCGTGCCATGCGTTATCGCTTCCAGGTATTTAAAGCAAAGCTTAAGCGTTCCAGTATTTTTGTGCTCCGTTGGCCCCCTTAGCCCTTGCTCCCTTTGTTGACAAAATGAAAGCTTTATCTTTCCTTCCTTCCACACGTTAGAATCGTATATGTATATGGTTGTAATCCTTTCTTTACGTTTTTGGAAATATAGCCGTGAGAATTATCTTTGAAACTGTCAACGGGTTGGGAGTATTCGTAAATTCAGAAGGGGAGTGAAACAAAATGAACCTGAATTGTCTAGGTTGCCCTAAGAGACAGCCTGGAAAGCTTCAGTTTAAACGGCCCTAGGGTATAATTTCAGTATAAAATGTCCTTCGAACTGCTTCTCTACATGCCGTAGGTATGTTGCCCTAAAAATTTCCGGTACATGAAACTGGCTTGGAAATAATTAGAACGGTTTCTATTCCCTAACCGGAGCTTAAATATACCACGTTCTTTTTTTATTTCCGTCATTAAAATCACCCCTACATTTCTCTTCTGCTCACCACCCATGTGCGTCCTAAGCTGCAAAACAGCACAGATCAACTGCAGCGGGTGTCGTTTGAATGCGTTTTTTATGCCAAACAAATCGATTGCGAATTTTTCGGTTTTCTAAAAACTCCTTATGATGTGGTCAGTGTGGACCCTTGTGTTGAAATCTGAAACTAATTTGATTTAATTGCTCCCCGGCCGCGTTTAAGTACTGGTGTCTATAATTGTTACATCGTCACATAAATTGAACACATGGAATTTGGGAAATAAGTGCCACCTGGAAGGCATGATGTTCATGTCGATGTCCTGCCTTGACGAGGCGCCTTCAGTGCACGTGTCTAGTTACATGAAAGTGTCCCATGACGAGGTGTGTCTAGTTACGTGCAAGTGTCCCATAGTTATCATCAGTTCCTTCTTGTTTGTGACGTTCTCTTCCTTGTTCAATTTTTATGAATAAGGGGTTCTGTCAACCCTCCTCGTTAGCACTAGATATAGGAAACGTGCTTCTCTACTCACTTAATGCTTTGTAAGGTAGAAGTTTTGGGGGAGACGCTCTAACATGACACACTACATAAGAAGAAAAGACACAGAAAGACAAAGAAAGGGCACGCGCTTTGCTGATATCAACTTCAATGTTAGTAACATTGAAACTATTTTAAATCTGTGAGATATCGCAACAAAAAGCAAGGAAGATGAAGACATGAAAGCGCCGTGACCTAATCCACCCAGCATTGCCGTTTTTCCTAAACACGAGATTGCTTGAAGTAAGCCATTTCTATCCCAGTAAGCGACAGGGAAGTCACGCTGACAACATTGTCACGGGACCGTAATATGTACTCATCTTCACTTATTTCCCGGTTCCAATGACTGGCCCAACAGAGGGCACTTATCTGAAAATGGTATGCACCCACACGGGGGGGGGGGGGGGGGCGGGGGGGGGCACTCTGCATAACAACGGCACCCGCAACATCCTTACGTCAATTCATTCACGAATACAGATCAAAGGAAATCAGCGTCTAGTGCTTCTTTCAACATGGCTCAGCTTTCCTCGGAATGATCCCTACTGCAGGGAAGCTCGCACAATAGCGCTCATGTTGGAAAGTAACAGTCTTGAAGCTGTGGCAGCTATTTCCAAATTTTCGCGCTTTTCCCTTGTTGTCTGCAACTACGTCACGAAAGTATTCTTACGATAGTCTACAGCACTCAGTCAGGAACGTACCGTAGAAAAATCCAAACGTTACTGACATCCATGTCATGTTTGGAACAAAGGCGGAGGCAATGATTGACAGCGGGCACAGGGAAGCGCCGATGAGCTGCAGTGTAAGGTTCGGTACCGTATGTTGAATGGCTCCAACCAGAATTCCTAAAAAAAACAAGTGCACTGTTCAAACCGACCCGTCGGAAATGAATAGCCGCACAACACAAGCAACCATGGGCACAACTAGACGCAGTAGTAGGCGCAACACTCACCAACCCATTGCAAGTTAATACTGATTTGGCAATGAAACTGAAGGAGTTTCAGTCGCAAGTGTGCTCCGATAATTATATGCATAAAAGCAATGGAACAAAAGAGATATATTTTTTATTATTTATTACCCTCACACCGGAAGGCATTGCAATACTATTGCAGTTTGAAAATTTGTTCAGCGCAGAGTAAATAGAATCCAAAAACGATATAAGGAAAGGGCGGGCACTCCTACCCTGGTCAGGAAAGCCCTGACTGCACAGGAAATCTCCTAAACGCAAAACAGATTTCTCAGTGCAATTAAATTTACAATACTCCCACAGCCCGTACGCATGATATAACAGGGGCGGCATGTCTAAGTAGACAAAGTGTACTCCTCGACGGGAGCTTAAAACGCGGAGTCACAGATATTTTCTGAAGACACTACTGATAAGGATGCCGATTTAACATGGACCAATCAGACCGAGTATGTAATTGCAAATGCCACCGCACGTTAGGATACCTCCGACGCAACTTCCAAAGGCCCCCCCATCACTTAAATTGTACACATGTACAAAGCACTAGTTCGTTTTAAAGCTCGAGTACGGCGCATCACAGTGGGATCCAAGTTTCGTTACTTTAGGCAATCACTAGAAATGATACAAAATAACTCTGTTCGTTTCATTCTCTCCAATTATAGTCCCACTGCTAAGATATCTTTGATAAAAAGTAGCCTTCAACTGCCAACGTTATCTTCCCGCAGAAAAGTGTTCCGTCTGTTTGTTCCATTAAATTTTTCGTCACCCACACGTACGTCATCAGCTTATTTCGCCTCCCATATTTATCTCGTCTCGTCGGGATCACGCTATTAAAGTTGAAATACCATCGTCAAGGAGCAATGCATATTTGCAGTCCTTCATAGCCAGGACTTCAGTAGAATGGAACTACCTTCCTTCATCATGAGCTGTCACTATTGATCATGAGTTATTCGAACATGCTATAGCTAATGCTGTATAATTATACGTTCCTTTGTTGTCTTTTTCCTTCACCGCGCACTAGCTAACATTGCATAAATAGAAATCAATTTATCATTTCTCTACTTGCCTTATTATGCGTCAGGTATAATTGTATGTTTAGAAGCCATTTTTGTAACCTTTTTAATGCCATTTACTGCTTTTGTCGTTACTGTATTGTATATAAACCACTTCCCTCTCCAATGCCTTATGGCCTTGATGATAGTAAATAAATAAATAAATTAACAGCATCATAGCGGAGAGTTCATGCGGAACACCCCACGTGGAGGTCCAAAAACTACAGCCAAAGGAAGAAAATTAGAAGTTCTGATCTGCAACTCCGGGTATGCGATTCCCAACGACGACAATGAATTCATTAGGGAAGCACTCATACGAGATACCTACCGACACTAGACACTGTAGAAGAAAGCCTACAACGGCAGCTGGGCTAACCGTGAAACACCAAAGAGTGATTCGTCATTACCGTGACCAAAATTAAGTATTCGAGGATTTAGGAAAGAGAGGACGTCCATCCGTATCCCGCACTGGCAAAAATTTCGGCAGAGAGAGGACCAGGAGGCCACCCCTAATGGATCTCGAGCAGTGGGTAGGCAATTACAAGTGCGAATAAAAAACTTTCACTGACGCCAAGCCAACGAGTCATACCCCGATGTAGACGCCCATCTTCTACATATATGGGAAGCGCAATGTGGGTTTGCGAAACGAGGAAAAAAAAAAATCCTGGTTAAAAAGCCCCCTCCACTAGCGTGAAACTTGGGGAGGGGCGAAGCATGCAGTGTATAAATGTTCTGGGCGCCTCGAAGTTTTTGCCAACGGAGATCCAACCATTGAGGGGTAGAGGTATACAGCTTTCCTGCAAAAGTCTCTTGTTTTGTAGCAAGAAGCCACCTAGCTCGAGGCATAAACAAGCGTCCCATTGTTTTTGTAGTACTCTTTACGAAGCGCTACAGCGCGAGGCGTAAACGAGGGTACCGGTGTTTTGTTTAGTACGCGTTACGTTCTAGCGCGCGGCCTGAACGAGTTTTCCGGTGTTTTAGTGCCGTGACTACATGAGACGACGATTACGACAATGACAAAGTAGAAGCCAACGGCCCCGCCCTAAGGGTCTTGGCATCTAAACTGCACTAAAAGCACCTGCACAAGCGCTCGTTATTATAAACAACCCTCATCAAAATAAGCCATTTCCACCTCTAGAAGCGACGAAGACGGAGCGCTAACACAGAAGTCAGATATTCTTGGAATATTTAGGCTTACACTACTTCCACTACTTCCAAAATCAGCGGGGTAGACAGAGCTCCAACGACGAAAGTACTCGAGAGGCATAATACAATGTAAGTCCCTCGCGCGGTGTGGCGAGCAGATTTTATTATTGCGATCGGAATAATTTAGCTGAACAAGGTGTATGAGAATTGTTTTCACAAGATGTCAGGGTAAGCAGAAGGTAAAAAGTAGAAAGCTACGAGATTTGAAACTGTATCTCAGTATTTGGACACTTGTAGCAGTGATAAGCAAAGTGGCAACGCAACTGTAAAAATCAACACTTAGTGTAATTGAATGTCGGAAAAATGACGAGAAGGCTTGTATTAGCTTTGCACAAATAGCAAATGCTGATACTAGCGAGGAGAAGGATGTGAAGCGGGAAGTGGCTATGGGCGTCTTTTTTTCTGTTTGAGCGCCCTGAAGTAAAAAACACTGAACTTCCTCCACCAAGAACGAAAATATTTACTACTAATGCGCTCCATCCATGTACAATAGGCTACCGCAAATTAAAATATTGTTTCCTTGAGCCTAATATGGTTCGAATGGAAAACGTCAACACAGAAAGCTGCACTCTTAAAAAGACAAAGTAGGAAAACTTGTATTATTAGGGACCTCAACCGTGCTGAACCGCACTCAAGCGTTACTGAATTCATACATAGACAGCTTTCCTATAAAACCCGCCGCAGTGGCTCAGGGGCTAAGGCGTTGCGCTGCTGAGCACGAGGTCGCGGTTCGATTCCCGGCCGCGGCGGCCGCTTTTCTGATGGAGGCGAAAAGCAAAAACGCCCGCGTGTACGAGATTTCGGCGCACGTTAAAGATCCCCAGGTGGTCAAAATTAATCCGGAGCCCTCCACTACGGCGTGCCTCATCGCCGGTGTCGCGTCGGCGCGTTAAACCCTACAATCAATCAGCTTTCTTAGAAAAGGAAAATTTTCATGCCTCGCGACAACTATTGCTGTAAGGAAAGGTTGAGTGCGGTATTTCGGTTATTTGAGTTTGAGGGCGGAATTGTGTTATGATTTTGAGGAAATGGAGGATTATTAGTGTGTTTGTAGCGAAGTCATCCAAAACAGAAATATCAAGGAAAAAAACAGAACTTCTCCTTAGAGGTTCAGAGGGTCGCCTAGTTCAGAACAATTTCTCCGGTGCCATATTTACGTGTGAATACATTAAACAAAAACATTTTTTTGCTATAAAGATGAGGATGGTAAATCGTATCTAAAAAACAAAACGACGACAAGCAAACAGCTACAACCCACACACAGTACATATTGTCGCAAGCCACGCCCCGATATCAATGGCTGGGATTTACTGGAGAATGCACCCGCTCAAGCAGCAGAACAGCCGGCAACAGGTGTACTATCAGTTCGCTTTACGGAGTCGACAAGAACGAAGCGAAAATAACTCCTGTGAAGTTTCCGGAACTTTTTGCTGCCGAAATCTCACATACAAACCAATCCGGGGTATTTTAAACAGGGCTGCATATTCCCATGGAGTAGTAGTCGCCTACACTAATATGCAGGATACAACCGAACCGCAACCTCACCTACGAGTCTCGGAAAAAGATTCCTGGCGTACAATAACGGCTCGTCGTGTTGAGCTCCCACATACAATTGATGACACAGAACCGCTGCTGCCAAAAGAGATTTGAAGCTACCAGGGGTGTAGGCTTGTGTACTCATACCTGCTAGATGTCCTGTGGCCAGAATGATACTCTTTGGCCATGAAGCCTCTTCGCGTGTTGCGCCCATTTCCTCTATGAAGAAAACGTAAAAAACACCGCCGTTTATTTGGGGCATTGACAACAAGAAGCTTGCGAATGCTGTCAGGATCGGGATCCTCCAGCAGGTATCGACGAGCGCCGGAGCGTGTAATGTTCCCGTTGTCGGCAACGCGGTGTCTGAGGGAGCCATCACTAGACCTGGTGGGGGACAAATAAAAACGGAGAGCAAGTTGAAATCAAAGAATTCCCTTACAGCGTAATATAACAATTCGGGAGAAATTAGCGCCTTCTAATTCTGGCAACTGCAGAAGGATTCGCTCGTTTCCGCTAGCTCACGGATAGCGCAGGAAGCTGTTGCCGTAGTCATCGATTGGCTTCATCAATCGTATCAAACAAATTGTGGCAGTCTTCCCCTGGCACTACGATTACGTCAGCGAAACATTGGCACGCTTAAATCAGCACTTTTGTAGAGCATGCCAATACTGCGAGCAAGGTTGCGGGCTGTTCATATAATGTGAGAATGCCTCCCCTGCGTGCGAAAATGAATACTGTGGCGAGCAAGAGTCCCGTATTCCCCGCGAGCCGTGCCCAAAACGCGTTGAATCACCACACAGCGAAACCCCAGCTGCCGAGATATTGCCTGCATGGCCTATTTCACGTGTACGCATTCTCATTTGGGCGCAAGAGCTGACACGCTTGACATATTGAGAGTAAACCGAGACACTGAAGCGTGTCGCATCGGCTACGCATGTGGCGCCTCTTTTCAAAATGTTTACGCAGAGCGGGTAAATTGCCGAGTACTACATATATACGCCTTACCATTCGAATGCGTCTTTGTTCTGTTTTTGCCACTTCTTATCTTCGTTGTGCTTCCTACACGATCGCAACCTGTTCCTCAACAGTAAACCACTACCAGCTCGGGCGTTGTTTTAACGCAGGGTGATTCCACGAGATAACGAACATCCATGGACGCTTGCATTTTTTTTTCAACATTTAATGAGCTGCTGCAAGCAAGGCGACAGCTTAAAACTGCAATTTGATTTCGTCTGGCGTGTGCAGATCTCGAGAAGGAAATCTGAGAAGGGGGCGTGGGTGACGTGCCCTTTCGGGCGCCTCCAGGTTTTTCCAAATTTGGCGCTTTGCCCACGACACAGTTTGACCGTTCTCACTAACATTTGTCTGAAAACAAAAAACATTACCGCAAAATGACCAACAGGTCGAAAAATTCCCCGTTGCACCATGAACAAAACAATTACATTAGAAAAAAGATAGGAAATCGCGTCAGACAATATGTCGGTAATGCTGAGACCCCCCATCTCGGCATCTGTAGTTGTGACACAGTCATAAGTGCCCGGTGATGTGTCCAGATAATTCTAGACATATATGTAAAATATCGCTTGTCTAGAAAAAAAATAAATATACGAAAAAAGAATAACTGATCCGCTTTTTGTAGAAATGCGTACATTTAAAAATCAAAATAGAAAAAATCCGGTCTCGATTTTTTTCAAAGTTGGGAAAAGGATACTCCACAACGGGGTCAACAATACTGCTCAAAATCATGTTGCATCATTTTTGTTTTTACCGAAGTGATAAGCGGCTGAACTTAGGCGTTCGACACGCGCATCCATGCCGTGGTCACCGGTACTGCCGCTGCTTTACCAGCTTTGCTCTCTGATAAAAAAGTGCCTGTTCGGCTTCCGCGGCCACGCAAAGTACTTTTCAATCTTTGACGGCCTTTTAAAAGGGATGCGCTGTTTTAATCTTTTATATTTGCGCTGCTTCACAGGGTAAGCGTCAGCACAACTACGCCTCTGGCGAAGACGGCCCAAAAACCGCGCCTTGGCGGTCGTAACGTTTCTTATAGCTAAGTCAAAAAGTAGGGTAATAAAAAACGGTTTTTTTTATGTGTCGACTGCGTAACGGACCCCGTGCGGGCCTCTCGTTAAAGAGGAACCACTTGTAAAAAATGCGCCAGTTGTGTATAGAATGAGACATTAAAAACTGCAAGCAACCTATATTTCGAAAAAACACCAACGTTTACCAGGACACCTATATAGCGTGCAAAAGCCCGCTGTGCATTTTAAGTATAACAGAGTTCCGGTCACAGCCGGAGAAAACTGACAGAAAAGTTGTAGGCGTGGGCATTTTCGCACCAATAAAGTGAAATAAAGCGAACGCCTGGTGGCTGAGATGTGGCTGAGATTCGTAGCTTAGATTCAAAATCATTTCTTTTTTTTAAGTTTCGGAGAGACATGTTAATAACCAGAAAATTAAAGTGAATTGCTATATAACATTATTGTTACAACTTGGACGTTCGTACATTCATACACAGCACACCAAACGTCTCGTAAGAGGCAAAATAAAGGTCGCTCCCGCTGCGGTGTCCTACCACCGAAAAATAAGCAGGGCTGCACCATAACGACTGCAAAAGAATTTTTAGACAGCTGAACATGTGAATTATTTTATTAGAACCGACTCTTCACCTAGCGTCACGATAAGTTCACGAGCTAGCGGCATCTAACACGATGGGCGTGTCACAGCCGCTGCTGCCATCTCGGTTGTCCATGAGCACAAGCGCGCAATCTTATTGGTTGTATCAGTGCCAGTGTATCTGCACCGTAGTTGAAGACAGGTATCATTTCTTTGTTGGCGGTTGCCTAGCTTGCGTCGTCTTCGGAAATTCGCTTGTGGAGGAGAGGAAGTGAGTTTTTCACTCTAGTTACCAATGGGCAATAAATGCATCCACTTTGTTGCAACCGCCCGGTTCTGGGTCAGTTACAGCAGCCGTCACACCAAGAAAACTATTAAGTGTAGAGCACTTTAGGCGCTCGTCTTGTCGTACTAGCTCGCTCGCTGGAACCAAGCATATCACCACGGCGTTAAGCGGGGGACACATGGGCGGAGAGGGACGCGTCTGTGCACGCAATTCCCCGTTCCGGTAGCCGGAACGGCCCGCCTGGCACCCAACACCGGCTCTCCGCATGCGTCAAACCTGCTATACTCGGTGACAACTTAAGAACGGCACCGGAAGTTGCCGCTGTGCCTTATCACCGTAGCAGTATGTTTCTCCGCGCGGCGCAAGTAGGGCGTTACTAGGAATATTTTGAACATAGCGTGAGCCGTTCCCGTGATTTTTTGGACTTACTATGCTTATAAACGACTCCAGTGACGACAAACAAACTGCAGGAGAGAAGGCAGACGATATCACGCATTCATAGCAAACCCCTTTCAAAACACGCGCGCACTGACGTCACGGGTCCGGCGCTTTGGCAGAGTGATAGAATACTTGAGGTGGTGCCGTTCTTGAGTTGTAACCGAGTATAGATATTTTCCGCCGCTGCCACGCGTCCAACGTGTGGGCAATTACCTGGCAGGGGGCGGCAGCCAATAACAGCCCCAGGCGCGGAAGCGTCATTCATGACGTTTCGCGCGGGTTTCAAAGTGGAGCCTGTATTCGGTGTGCCCTCCGCTCCTGGATTTCGCGAGGTGGCTTTCTCCTGCGCCGCAGCCATGAGCAGCTCAAGGGTGGCCCGCATAGCCGAAAACGATCTGCTGATATCTCTGGTACGAGCAGAAGCAAATATATGGAATAAAAAAACAACTGCGTATCGCTTTCGCCTCCTTGTAACTGCAAAAGACCACGCTGCATGAAGTAAAATTAAGGGCAACATCTCTGAGAAGTGTCGGCATGCAGTGTTTTTTTTTCTCCGTGTAGTCAGTGAAGGCTTCCTTTATCGTGGTTGATTCGGTGGTTTTATTAAAGTTCATGTGAAAAGAATAACCACCTAAACCATATTTTTGCCACGTTGTATGCGAAAAGCATTTGTAGAAATCCAGATAATTGTCAATAGTGATTAGCATTCTTACGCCGCAAGTATTCATTGAGTTTTTAGAGCGATATTTGGCTATGAGTAGCCGAATACGTTGGGTATTTTATTTTGATTTTTATTTGTTTCGTTTCGCCAATGATCTAAACTGCACCATTATATTGATTAAGCGCATTCACTTGACCAATAGTGTGTTCTTCCGCAGATGACAGGCGTAGGGTTGGTTTCGTCCGTTTGCGCGATTATTTATTCGTGTTGCCGTCGTTCTTTTCCGGGATTTTTTAGTTGAGACTTCGTTTTTCAGAATACCGTACTTACCCGATTCTAACGCGCCCCCGATTCTAACGCGCACCCGATTTTCCTGGCAAAAAACAAAACAAAAATACTTGCACCTCCGATTGTAACGTGCACGGAACTTTATAACCCAGACAAAAGAATGCGGGAGAAATGGGTGATTTACTTCCCGAAGTAATCTCACTCATCTCACTCCTCGTCGCTTTCCGCTGACCACATCTCGTCCTCGGTGCCGCCAAGAACGTTCGCGATGTCACATTTCTGATGATAGTTGGGTTTTATTGGCGCAAGGCCGACTATGGGCAAAGAGCGCCAAAGAAGAAGTTACTGAATTGTGATGAGACCGTACATACTAAAACATGTGACTAAAAGTAAAGGTGATGCAAAACAAAAGACAATGGAGATGTCTGATGTATAGGGCCAGGGTGATTACACATGATATGACAAGAGCTGCAGAAAGTTTAACTCAGCTAAAAACTTAAAAACACGTTGACTAGAAAACATTGGTTCGTCGGCTAAAAGTATGTTGGGTACAAAGGAATGGGTCGTCTGTATAATTCAGGGAAATGTTTGTGTCGTGTTGTGTCAAGTGCCTTGCATGTGATTAGTATGTGGACTACGGATAGGCCCTTTCCACACCTGCTACACATGGGTCCCGAAGTTCCAGTGAGCAGGTGGGAGTGCGTAACATGTGTGTGGCCTATCCGCAGCCTAGCCAGGGCGACTTCAGTGTATATGTTGTGTGAGTCAGTTATGTAGCGTCCCAGTTGTGGTTTTATTAGTGTAGTTTGTCTGTCTGTTGGACTCCAGTGTAATTGCCATGTGTTACGAAGCTGTCGTCTGATGTGTGTCTTTAGGTCGGTGTAAGGTACTGTTGTAACGTCAACTGTAGACATGAGAGCAGCATCACCAGCCATTTGGTCGGCGGCCTCATTGCCAGGGATTCCACCATGCCCTGGTACCCAGCATGTAGTTATTTCAATGATGATGATGGGTGGTGTTTCATGGCTCAAGGCCAACGAGGGCAAAAAGCGCCATAAAGAAGTTATATAATGAACGGAGGTGATTACCACAAAAAGGTAGGTATAAAAACATGTAAATCGGACATAGTAAAATCATTAAAGGTAGATTGTGATGGCTGGTGTAATAGGGCCAGATTTGATTATGCGTGATATGACATAAGGTTAAAAACTTAACATCTGACAAATAATCAAACACACGTTTCATAGAAACACTGGCATCGTCACCTAGAAACAGCGATGGATGTAGGGGTATGTTGTCTGTAGAGTTCTCTGAAGTGTTTTGTGTCGTGTTGTGTGAAGTGCCTTGCATGTTATTAGTATGTGGACTACGGATAGCCCTCCCCGCACCTGCTACACAGGGGTCTTGGAGATCCTGTGAGCAGGTGGGAATGTGTTGCATGCGTGTGGCCTATCCGTAATCGAGCCAGGGTAACTTCGTTGTGTCTGTTGTGAGTATCAGTGGTGTATGCTCCCAGAGTGGCTTTATAATGTGTAGTTTGTTGTCAGTCTGTTGATTCCAGTGTGCTTGCTATGTTGTGCGAAGGTGTTGTCTGATGTGTGATTTGAGGTCGGTGTAGGGTATTGTTGTTATGTCAACGGTAGTTGTAAGGGCAGCAGCGGCCGCCATTCAGTCTGCGGTCTCATTACCTGGAATTCCAGAGTGCCCTGGCACCCAGCACACGGTCACCTCAAGGTTTAACGCATGCACAGACATAATAGTACTAATGAGAGCATTGACCACATGGTTTTTAGACTTCTGTGAGGATAATGTACGCACAACACTTAAAGAATCAGTATAAATTACAGATTTCGGAATTCGACTTAGAACAATATGTTGAACTACAAGAAGTATGCCATAGGCCTCTGCCGTAAAGATACTTGTATTTCTATTCATAGTTCTACAGACATTAAAGGTGCCACCATGCGCAGCACAGGAAACAGTTGTGGCAGTTTTTGAAGCATCCGTGTAAAATTCAGCACACTTATATTTGTGCTGCAGGGACAAGAAATGTTGCACGATCGCGCTTCTAGGCACTCTGTTTTTCTCGACACTTATAAAAGATACATCACATGATATCGGGCGAAGCTGCCACGGTACTAGAAGTTCAGTAGCGGAGGTTTTGATGGTGTCTGAGAACATGACATCAAGTTGCGACGCTTCTTCTCTTACTCTGAAAGCGAAGGGAGCAGACTGATGGACGATTAGTAAAAAGTTGAGATATGGATGCATCATAAAAAACTGATGTAAAAGGAAGGTGAGGCATTGATTGATTTTAAAAGCATAAAGCAGGTCTGTGTAGGCTCGCTGACGTTCTAGGCTCCATTTGTTGCACTCTACATACAGACTTTCGACTGGACTAGTCCGAAAGGCACCACACGACAAGCGGAGCCCTAGATGAAGCACAGGGTCCAGCATTCTGAGGGATGTTTTAGTGGCTGACCCATAGACAACGCTACCATAGTCCAGTCGTGAGCCTATCAAGCTGGTAAAAACACGTAAAGAAGTTGTTTGTCAGCACCAAAAGAAATGTGCGACAGAACCTTCAGGATAGTCATTGTTTTTAAGCATTTATGTTTTAGTTGTTTTATGTGTGGGATAAATGTGAGCTTTTCGTCAAAGATTATACCTAAAAACTTGTGTTCTTTTTCTTGACAGAATCGAGACACCATTGAGATGAATGTCTGGATCCGGCCGGATGCCACGCCTCTTGGAAAACAAGACACAAGTGCACTTCCCTGGATTAAATTTAAAACCATTGCTGTCTGCCGAACCAGCTAGCTTGTTAACACCAAGCTGGACTTGGCGCTCGCAGACAGACAGGTTACAAGACTTAAAGGATAATTGAACGTCGTCTACATAAATGGAGCAGGAAATCGATGGTGGTAGCGCCTTCCGAAGAGAATTCATTTTTACAATAAACAGTGCAACTCAAAACTCCACCTTGCGGCACGCCGTTTTCCTGCACATGAACCCTAGAAAGTGCAGTTCCAACTCGCACGCGAAACGTTCTTTCAGACAGGTAACTGGCAAGCGTGTTCATCATGTTACCCGACATGCCAAAGGACTTCAAGTCGCTAAGGATGCCGTACCGCCAAGCAGTATATCGTACGCCTTTTCAAGATCAAAGAAGACTGTCATACAGTACTGCTTGTGGAGGAAAGCATCTTTGATATAAGACTCTAACGCAACGAGTTGATCGTTGGTAGATCGCCCCGCCCTGAAGCCTGCCTGGCAGCTCTCGAGAAGACCATTGTACTCTAAGAAGTACACAGTCTCCTGTTTATCATCTTCTCGAAGAGCTTACACAGGCAGCTTGTCAGGGCAATGGGGCGATAACTGGCAGGAGAGGAAGGGTCCTTCCCTTCCTTTAGGAAAGCCACTACTATGGCCTCCCTCCAAGAGCGTGGAATGTGCCCCGAAAGCCATATTTTATTGTATAGGTGTAAGAGTGTTTCAAGAGTGTCTGTGTAGGTGCTGTATCATGGTGTATGTAATCTTATCTGCGCCTGGAGCTGAAGGTTTGCACGTGCTCATGGCAGCCCTCAACTCATAGAGAGTGAATTCAGAGTTGTAAGAAGTTTTTGATTTGTCTTTGTCGTGTAAGGCTTTTTTTCTGCAGATGTTTTGTGTTTCATGAAAGTGTTTTGTAGTGTGCTGAACTGACACGTGTTCGAAGTGTTGTGCAAGTGTGTTAGCCTGGTCTTCCAGTGTGTCCCCTGTTGTGCTAACCAGGGGCAGGCTGTGTGTCTGTTGTCCTTTGAGCTTGCGTATACGTGTCCAGACTTTGTGTGTGTCTGTGTATGAATTAATGGATGTCAAGAAGGTGTGCCAACTCTCTCGTTTTGCCTCACGGCGCACACGTTTTCCAACGCCTTGGCCCGTTTGAACAAAATAAGGTTACCCGACGTGGGGTACCGACGAAGGATACCCCACGCCTTGTTCTGGCCTCTCGCGCCCGCCTACAGTCCTCATTCCACCACGGCCTCCTCTGGTTGCGCGGGGCACCAGAGGCGTGGGGAATGGACTTTTCGGCGGCGTCGAGGATGTGCGCCGTGAGGAGTTGGGTAGCTTCTTCAACGTGTAGGTGTCCTATGGATGTGTGGTGTAGTTTGGATAGTTTGGATGTCTCTGTAAATGTATTCCAGTTAGCTCTTGCTTCATTGAACCTATTATGGAAGATGGACTGCATGGCCTTTACCTATGTATGTTAGTGAGGTGGGGAAGTGGTCACTGCCATATGGGTCAGTTCCCACTCCCCACTCGACAAGAGGAAAGAGAACTGCGGAGCCAATAGCCAAGTCAAGACATGAGTATGTGTTGTGACCTATGTTATGGTATGTAGGCTGTTTATTGTTGAAAAGGCATGCTCCAGAAGTCGTAAGGAATTTCTCTATCAGGCGACCTCAGGCATACGTTCTGGAAGAGCCCCAAAGAGAGTTGTGAGCATTAAGGTCGCCTGTAAGGATGTATGGTTCGGGCAGCTGGTCAACCAGCGCCTCGAAGTCAGAGCTCAAAAGTGTAACATCAGGAGGAATGTATATGGAGCATACCGTTATCAACCTATTAAATATTATTAAGCGTATTGCTACAGCCTCAAGGATAGTGTTTCAAGTGACAGGGTGGCATGCTAAGGATTTCCGGACGATTATGGCCACACCGCCAGAAGAGTGTGTGCAGCCATCCCTGTCTTTCCTGTATACCAGGTAACTATTCAAGAAATTTGTGTGTTTAGAATTCAAATGTGTTTCCTGAACACACATTACACTTGGCTGATTGGTATGCAGAATCTCATACACGTCGTCAAGATTATTCAGAAGGCCTCTGCAGTTCCATTGTACTATGTTCTCTCTTCCCATTATGAAGTGTTCGGAGCTACTGGACTGTGTTGTTTATGTGTCGTCTTTCGGGGCTGTGACTCTCGTCTTTTTTGGCTTGTCGGGAGGCTTTGGCGTCGGGACGCGTTCCTTGCGGTGCACCGCAGACAAGAACGGACCGACGTCCATTTCATCCTCGGATGTCCTCGGAGCGCCTGAGGGATCAGGCTCATTGGACCGCGAACCCTTTGGGGCGCGCTTTTCCTTGCCCGCAACCACCGAGGGATTCAGGAACGCCTCGGATGGCGCAGGCGGTGCGGTGGGGGTGGGAGCTGCCGCTGGCTCCCCCATGTCCATCTCCTCTGCGCCCTCGCCTGTGGTTTGGGACGCTGGAGTGGAAGTGGAGGATGCAGCATCGCTTCCACCAGACGTGGTTGCCCCCACAGCCGCTGCGCTGGCTCAGCGAGCTGTGCGGAGGCGGGTTGGGCTGCCTGAGGCAACCCAGGGAGGGGGGGGGGCGGGACCAAGTCCGACTCGCGGTACTGGGTCCCCGCAGAAACCATACGCCGCTCCGCCCCCCGGCGAACTGCGTCGGCGTACCTCCCCAGAGGGAAAGAGGCGAACCTCTTCCGCGCCTCTGGGAAGGTGATGTTTTCAGTGACCTTGATGTTAATGATTTTCTTTTCTAGTTGAAACTTTTCACAGCTGCGGGACCATGCTGCGTGCGGCCCCTGACAGTTTGCACAGGTGAAGGTAGTAGAGTCACAGTTTCAGTTTTCAGTAGGGTTGTCATGTGCGGCGCATTTCGCGCAGGTCGTTTTGCCGCGACAAGAAGTTGTAGCGTGCCCGAATCGCTGTCACTTGTAGCAGCGGCGCGGGTTAGGTATGTACGGACGTACACCACACCTAATGAAGCCAGCATTGATGTGCTCAGGAAGTTTTGATTTGTTGAATGTCAAGATTATATGCTTTGTGGGATTTCCTTATTGTCTCGTCTGATGGTGATGCGCCTCACTGCAGTTACACCCTGATCTTTCAGGCCTTCCAAGAGATCAGCTTCGGTCTCATTCAACAAATCGGTCTCCGAGATCACACCCTGAGAGCTGTTGAGGCTACGATGGGGACTCTGATGGCCAGATCTGCCATGCAGGTTTGCCACAGGAGGTTAGTGGCTTGTTGCTGCGTCTTGACATTGACTAGCACTTTGCCGGTACGGAGTTTCTTAGCATGGAACGATTTTCCGAGGATGCCTTCCAGGAACTTGGTGATCAAGAATACGGACATGGAAGAAACAGGGTTTGTTTTGTCAACTGCCTCGATAACCAAGAATCGAGGATAGTTGTCAGGTTTCGGAATGTGGATTGTTGGAAGGGATGGAAAGGAAACTTCGGTGCGGCCCCTTTTCGGGGGCCGATCACGTCTGGGGGGGGGGGGGGTTGAATTATCCATATGGCATAGGAAAAAGCAGGGAGACGGGGGTACTTTCTTTTTTGACCTTACCCTGGTAGTCAAAGAGGTCCTGGAGCTCCCTGCCTGGTGAACAGACAGGGAGCCCATCCGCCGGAGCTTGACCTGGGCTCCGACGGCCACCGTTCGTGGTTCCTAGCCCTCCACCTATAAACACATCGCCACGGTTAGATCCAGCTTATGCTTGAGGGCTCGGGGTCCGCGGTATCGCCAGTACCGTCACCAAGATTGCTCAAGGTGCCCCGTGCGGGGGATGTCACATTTCTGAACGAACGTTCATCCATGGTCGGTGGGATCGTGGCCCACGCCTCGCACGCCCATCCCCCGAGCTTCTCCAGAGCCGCACGCTTAAGCCGACCGCTCGTTTTGAACGCGTGAGAGCCGCTGCTGCCATTGCTGTTATCAAGAGCGGAAGTGGAACGATTTGACGATTTGTGTGAACGCCGATAGAAAACCATAGGCGCTTACGCTTCCTCCGTTCGAAAAATTGTTGCTAAACATGGAGGAAGTCTTTCTCCATGTTGCTAAAGGCTTTGGCGTAATCTTGAGATGGCGATGGTGATGGGTAGGACGAAACTTCCGCTGTTTCGGCAGTTTCGGTTTCGTATCCGATTCTAACGCGCATGCGATTTTTCGGCCTATTTTTTCGGAAAAAAGGTGCGCGTTAGAATCGGGTAATTACGGTATATGTAACTATGCATTTTTAAAATTTCGTCCCTATTTTTGCGAACTGGTTATGCTGTGTGGGGGGATATTCTGTTTGACCATTTACCTCATTGACCATTTACCTCATTACCTCATTACAACAATTAAATGTGTTACTTCCACCAGT
The DNA here is from genome assembly GCA_013339765.2 of Haemaphysalis longicornis. Taxonomy (NCBI): domain Eukaryota; kingdom Metazoa; phylum Arthropoda; class Arachnida; order Ixodida; family Ixodidae; genus Haemaphysalis; species Haemaphysalis longicornis. The sequence continues at coordinate 20,002 of JABSTR010001538.1, read as the reverse complement.
TATGCATTTTTGTTGAACTGCAGGGCGTTACATGAATGGCTCGTCTCCTCAATTTTTTTTTCGTAATTCCAACGTTTTTTGTTGGCGTTTTAAGTTACGTCTTTGTTTTCGAGCACATGTAGGACATATTTTTAGTATGTTCACGGTTGTGATTATTTTTTTTCTATTTTTGTAGTACATTTTAGTTTTTCAAAACTCCGCTTAGTCAATCATATCCATTTACGCTATTAATGGATATAATTGACCCCAATTACTTAAAGCAACAATCACCTACGAGAGGAAATCAGGAGCATCGCGGGGCACCCAGGAGAACTTCGCCAAACGTCAATGCAACCCTTGTGCGGGCTGCCAAAGGCTGCATGCACGCACGACGGAACGGGGCGGAGCTAAGCGGCCCGACGCGTCGACGGCGCCCGCGCACCATGTGTCTCAAATTCTACCAAACGGCGGTGGGGAGCGGTTTCGGGAACGTTTACCGGCGCCGAAAACCGGCTGCAAAGACGGACATGTGTCTGGCCCTGTCACGGTCCCTTCGCCACGGCGTAACCCACGGGCTTCGAAACACAAGTGGCTATGCCAGGATATACAAATCGTGAGCTAAGGTTCAGCTGGTTATTCTCAGCTTTCCTGGTTGTCTGGGATTAGATGATTATAATGCTTACTGCTGCTTCTCATCCAATCTAAATCCAATCTAATCTGAAACCAATCCAATCCAATCGAATTTCAGCAAGCCAATCCAATCTAATCCAATGCCATCCAGAACTCCCGCTGGCGCAGTTTCAGTCAGGGGCGCGCGACCACTGCGAAGCGGGAAATTTGAATTGCAGTGGGTGGTAGCAGCAAGCGGATAACGGCGGTACATCCCATTATGGCGAATCACTGCTCTGCACTTCTGACAGCTTTCATATTGAGTGGAACGGCTCCAACTTTTGGATGCGAAGCATATCATGTTCGGGGCTGTACGCCGTCCACACTCTACTGCGCATGCGCGTCTCTTCAGCCCCGTCAGCGCATGGGCTGACGTCATCGCAGCCCACTATAAAAAGAAATAGTTAGGCGGCGCCCGGTTTTGATCCCACGACTCTCTGGCCGCAACGGGAAGTACGTCGCTCTCTTCCCAGTGCGCTACATACCGAGACGAGAGCATGTGCTACGAACGCGCCTTATCTCCTTTACTTATTAAAACTACGTCAAGAAGCTATTGATACAACGAAGGCACGCGAAGTTGAACGTCAACTGTTAAATAAAATGATTGCGCTAAAAAGGGGGACACGGACGTAGTGAGGACAGACACACACACACGGACAGACAGTCAACGGAAACGACGAACAGAAAACTAATGGGAATTTCAGTAGACCCCATGGCTGCTTCGCATACTACTCAGGGTTCTCCTACGGCAAGATGGTGCAATTTTTTTAGGTGCAGGGCACTTAAGCGCTCGCAATGTCGTCCTAGCTCACTCGCTGGAACCAAGCATGTCACCACGGCGTTAGGGTAGGTGTAGCCTGTCACGGTCCCTCCGCCGCGACGTAACCCAGAGGCTTCGAAAGCCGAGCGGCTACGCCAGGATATACGTAGCGTGAGCTAAGGTTCAGCTGGTTATTCTTAGCTTCCCTGGTGTGTAGAATTACCTGATTATCATGCTTACTGCTGTTTATCATCCAATCCAAATCCAATCCAAATCCAGTCCAAATTCAATACAAATTCCATGCAAATCCAATCCAAATCCAATCCAACCCAAGCCAAACTAATCCAATTCAACGCAATCCAGAACTCCCGCTGGCGCAGTTACAGGCAGGGGGCGCGCGTGGGGTGGTAGCAGGAAGCGGATAACGGCGGTACAGCTTATTATGGCGAATCACTTCTCTGCACTTCCGACAGATTTTACATTGAGAATACGGCTTTAATTTTGTTCTATTACCCTGTTCTTTTTTTTTTTTTTTTGTTGTTGTTGTTGCTAAAGAAACGTTGCGGCCGCTACGGCGCGCTTTATTGCGCGTCTTCGCAGCAGGCGTAGATGTGCTAGCACTTATCCAATAAAACACCGCTAATATAAAGATTAAAATCGTGGATTTTGCGTTCAGAACGACGTAAAAGCTTAGAAAGTCCATGGTATGGAAAAAAAATGTCAACAGACGCTTTTTTCTTTAAAGGGCAAATCTAGAAAAGCACCGGCAGTAGCAGAGGACACGGCACAGAGACGCTACTCGAACGCGTGATTTCAGCCCCCTATGATTTCGGCAGAAACAATATGATGCAACATGTTTTTCATTAGTATTGTTGACTATCTTGAGGAGTCTCGTTTCCCAAAGTTTGAAGAAAATCGAGACCGGGTTTTTTTTCTTATTTTGATTTTAAATTTACGCATCTCTAGAAAAAGCACACCAGTCAATGTTCAAAGCACACGAGCACTGTCCCGGTAGCAAGCGCTCTTTCGCATGGCGGTGCTGTAATTGACTTTGGCCTAGGGTACCTTTATTCCCAAGCGCTTGCCGTAAGCAGTGGAGACACGTGAACGTTTTCACCGGCAGTTCGTGTCACTCGCTCGCCGCCGCACTTTCAAGTGACCGTACCAGCACCGCGCTATAATTTTAGTCGCAACGCGCTTTACTCGCGAAGTTTGAATGACCTTATCTATTTCGCGTTGCTGGGTCTTGTTGGAAAAGAAAAGAACAATGCGTCGATCCCTTTCAACCAATAGCGGTGGTTTGGGACCGTTCTAAGGATGTTGCTACCCTGTACGGCGGCGCTGGCATTGAGAAACCCTAAGTCAGCCTCGGATGCCTGGATGCCACCGCCGCGGCGGAAACGCTTGTGCACAAAGGCACCCTATTTCAGCCGTTGCCACTGTTCCCTGCAGAACGCAGAAAAAAACATAACCGCACTGATTGGGTATCGTGTCGAACGTGACATCACCCCACTGCTGCGCTATTATTTAGATGAGTCCAACCATCTCTATCTCGGCAGTGTTGTTTAAGGCTTTGCTGCATTGTTCTTAGTGTGGTTGATGACTTCCCTGCATGTGGTTATCTTTGTTGTACCGGCAACAAGAAGTTCTCGTAATGTTTAGCCCTGCGGCCATGTGCATTCTTTTCCTGTCACCGTGAGGAACAGGCACGCGCAGTCAGCCCGCTGTCGGCATTTTTGCTGAGCACAGATTGCTGCATGTTCGGGAACATCTACTACGAGTATACAGGAGGACGTTTGTGAGCGTGGCGTGTAATACCATGCATCAGAAAAACATCGTTTTCTCAGTATGGGTAAAACCACAGAACTCAGGTCTTGCTTCTTCCAATGGGGACCTTTTAGTTACACGCACCGGACACCGCGCAGAGGGCGACGCGGAGCCAGCGCCACTTTCGGAGGATACGCGAAAAACTGGGTCGGTCACCGCCACCGAGTATGTTCCTGGCTAGGGCACGCTTCTCTTTTTGCAGCGCGGATGAAACAAATATAGTCGCCCATTTTGCGTTTAAAACTAACTGCGAGACCGGGCAGTGATTATGCCACACAGTGCAGGTGAATGAACACGGATTTATTCGGTTCAACTCGCGCGTGGGAAGACTTACTGGCGTGACGCCCAGAAGAGAAACGATCCTACCGCCTGCCTGCGGGCACACCTTTCTCAATATCTGCATGTTTTACTTCAAAGGAAAATGTAATTTGTATTTTTCTAGTCCACAAATAAGGAGGTTTTGTTTGCAACGTTGCACCCTGTTTATGCTCGGGGAGTTATATCCATGTGAGTGCACTTGCGACTGCGGAACTACAAATTGGACCAAACGGGTATTATATATTGGTCTTTGATACGATTGTGATGCTCGCTACATGCAACAATATGAAATTAACATTTGTTTGTGTATAGCGGATGCGCTCACGTTAATAAGTGGAACGTACGATTGCAATAGTGATTTTGAATCCGTGACGTCTATTGTAACATCATAAAAACATTGTGATGGTGTATCAGGCTTCACGTGTTATCTGCTTTTCATGTACTGTCATTCGGTTTGGCAGGAGCAACGCCAGACAGCTAATATCCCCCTTTCCAGCCTCACAGATTGGGGAAAATGGGTAGCTGTCGGTCTATGTTCCACCCGCCGCCAAGAAACGTAAAGGGATTCCAGGTGTAGCCCAGCACGCCAGCTGTAAAAAAACACGCCCGAAACCGAAAAAAGAAACTTGTCACGGGGAGGCGACCAAACAGCTTTTACTGGGCGAGGAGGGATAGAGGAGGGGTAAGCAGAAAATATGAATAGGCATATCAATATAAATTACAGAATATTCATAGTCGGTAATTTTTTTTCCCTCTACGCTAACGGCTCCTGCGTATGTGAGATCTGTGTTATAAGGAAATAGTAGTGCTATTATTACCGTCGACACATTTGCAGCAAAAGTAACGGGAAAAAATAGCAGTGGCTTAGCGCGGCTTTGCCAGGATATACGTAGCGCGAGCTAATGTTCAGCTCGTTATTCTTAGCTTTCCTGTTTGTCTAGCATTAGCTTGATTAACATGCTTACTGCGTCTTTAATGACACACACACGGTGTACCCATTACGTGACACATGTATGTTTATCAAGCGGCTCCGGCGCAGCGTCACTAATCGCCTTAGAGCTAAGCTGGTTCCTCAGGCGCACGCCGTTGTTGCTGCGACAGACGAGCCATCGGTTCCACACCCGGTCACCCCTCGTATGATCATCAAGTGGACCGGGCCGCCACGTGCGGAACGAAGGTCGGCGAAGACGGTGTGTGCGTGGTGTGTGAGAGACGCCGGGCCGCGAGCAACGTTCTGTGAGCCGTGTGACGTCACTGCTCCTCGCGCATGCGCATCACGGCTCTCCAGTAGCCACGCGAAAGTGATCAAGCTCGGCCAGTGTAGCTCACGCTACAAACAATTCCGTTGCCTGAGGACACCCCAAGCTCAGTGCTCCGGAGGGACAACAATCACAACGGATGGGATAAAATAAATTTTCTCCTGCGCCCCCTTCTTGACGCGAAAAGTTTTTACTGCAATCACATGTATTGCTGCTGGTTTTATGGGTATTGGTCTAGCTTTTCAGCGGCTTAGACAACAATTTCATCGTTTTGTTTGCAAAAAGAGACAATAATTTTATGCTATCGTGTAGTTGACGAAATTTTTGGGAACATCAACGCCGTAAGTGTACGCCCCATAGGTTGTTATAAGTACTTATTTCGGCGATACATGCACATGCAATATTAAATGAAGCAAAGTGGAGCCGCTAGGTGATAAACCACGCTTTTATAGCTGTGTTTGGGGCCTTCGTTGTGAACCAATTTATTGCGCATTTACGTGTATTTACTGCCTGCTAAGAAGCCCGAAACAAGCAGCTCGCACATCAAAACCGAAGGCAATCCGCTCGCTCGCTTACTGTGGGATTTTCAAGCCGAAGTAACCACGACTACTTATGTGCAAAAAAAAAAAAAAACACACAAGCGAAGAAGAATCTGAGGGGGATTGCAAAGCCTTGTACACAATCTTCCCAGTTGTGTCAACCTACGGCTCGGCAGCAAGGCGACAGGATTCTATCAGCGTCCCGTTTCATTTGGAGGCTTTCCCCTACTATATGTCATTTCCGCATGCCATCTTTGCATTGTGTAGTAGATATGCACGCAAATAACGTTATGCCAAACGTTTTTGCAAAGGTGCGTTTACGGCGCTGTAGATGGTCGGCGTCTTCGGACCAACCCAGAGTTGCGCGGGTATGCCGCGGCTGGCGCTGCGCTCGCCGGGCAAACTTCGCTGTCCGGAGCCAATAGTGGGTAACTTGCTTGGTACTTTATTTGGGGTTTCAGGAAGATCATCACTCAGCGATCCCGCGTGTGCCGATGTTCTCCCTTATACAGGCTGTCATTCACATCTAACGCATTTGGTGTGAACATGCTGTTCTTACTACTCCTTTCCATTTAGTTTCAAATTTCTGTATGTTTCTTGGCGACGTTCGAGGCTTTGACGCTTATAGAATTCCCAATTTCTACGCAAGAACGTATTTAGACTACTACAAGGCGCTTTCTTTCCGATGTTAAAATTTCCCCAAAGCAAATTGTAGGCGCGATGTATGTTTATCAGTCGAACTTCTTCTTTGTTGGTTTTCTCCAATATTCGCTGCGTCGCGCATTTTGGAAAGAAATCTTAAATTCATCTGCACATCATTACTTTTTGTACCCCGATCTGCATTTCGGGTTAAAATCATCGATAACCACCTGTTTATCGGGACCCAGCTGCATAAAATCGAGAAGTGCCTCATAGTGGTAAGACAGACAAAAAAAGATCAGGGCACTGCAGTATGATCACCTGCTTTAAAGGCAAACTGTTGGGGATAAGATATTATCTTCTTAACAGCTACATTTAATTGGGCTCCTTTTCTCGCTTTCGTTTTTTTTTTCGTCTTTGGCTGAAAATTACGCCAGCAAGCAGACTAGCACATGCTTTCCAATGAGCAGTGTTCTGCATGGCTGGGGTGCACCTGTTTTGCTCACGTGTCATCTCGTTCGCGTGGCAAGCTTCACCTGCAATTCGAGACATTTTACTTTTAAGTGTAGAACAGTTTATGCACTCGCCTTGTCGTCGTAGCTCGCCCGCTGGACCCATTTAGACCCACACGGCGTTCCGTCGTCGTGGCGTAACCCAGGTGCTTCGGAAGCCAAGAAGTTTATATAGTCATAAGCAGTCGAAACTAGTGAACCGCTGGCGCTTGTCATATGTCTCCCTGTTGTCTAGCGCTAAAAACACTGTAGGTACATTAGAGGCAAAATATGCGTAATTAACCGGCAGCTCCAGCGTTAATTTCGTCTGGAACGCTCGTTGGGTTTGTTTTTACGATATTAAGCGAAAAATGTGACAGTGCAACGCCAGCACGTGCGGGAGGAAAAGCAAGCACAAAAAGATCCGGATTTCCGCGGGCGCAGTTTCAGGCGGGGGACGGGCGATCGCAAAGGCGGGGAATTTGAATTGCATTTGGGGGGTAGCATTGAGTGGATAACAGCGCTACAGCCCTTTATGGCGAACCACTGCTCTGCACTTCCGACAGATTTCATATTGATTAGAACTGCTTTAATTTTTTGAACTCATATTTTTGTGAAGCACGCACATTACCTCCTCAAAGCTCTCTATACCTGACCCAGCCCCAAAGTAGGTAAGTGTCACAAGAAAAAAACAACTTTTGTTTGGACCAACAGCTTGCGGGGATAGAACAGCAATCAACACTTTCATAAAATTTACGTATACTGAGTTATTATAATTACTTATCAGAACAATAATGCTATACCTCACTTTAACCTAACGCAGTTTTTTCTCTTTCCCCGGAGGTGGTGTTTAAAATGTCATGTGATCTCAACTGCTTTTGTGCACTGCTAAAAGTGGCGGCCATTTTTTGTACCGGACAACTACAACGGCGGTTTTTGGCCGATCGGGGCACTTAAGGTTTCTGCCTTGAAAAGCGTATTAAGTTTGTTACAACGACAGCCTTCTCGCTTCTACGATTGACGCCGTATTCCTGTTTGTCGTTAAAATTGGAATGACAACCGTAGTAGTAATCAATAAATAAGACTTGACGCACGTTCCGAACAAATAAGGGGTGTGTGTGTTATGGTACGCGCGGAAATTTATTTACGGACTTGTACCTTTACGATTGATTAGCTAACCGCATCGCTTGAATACAAGAAGCCCGAACTATATGTTGCATGATATCGCGAGATTTTTCTTCCTACTCTGTACTTTATGAAAAAAGAACAAGTGGGTCCTATCAGAGCAAATCATTACAAGCTTATGTACAAGGGTATTTTTTAATAATGGTAGTAGTAAGTCTTGAGTGAAATATTCAAATAAAGGGCTGTAATTAAATTTTGTCGTTCCCTCCGCGCCGGTCTTTTTTTTTCTTAATATACTTTATTACTAGTATTCCGATACAATTAAAACGTATAAGAACCTCCCTGTAACTTATACGCTCGTTCTCGACTTCGTTTCTATGTATTAGAGGGCAGGCTGTTGGGGTAAAAGCTTTCATGACTCCGAGCCTTCTACAGCCACAAAAGGCAACAGTGCGATTTAAATTCCAATTCACTGAGTTACGTGCAACTTCTTCTTATAGCAAAATTCAATTTAGCGAAGGAATATATCAGTTTCTTTCTTGACAACAAGTTTCCATAACCTTCTGATGAACTGAATGCACAAGGAAAAAAAATCCATCGAAAAGATTTACAGGCACGCAGCGGCATGCCCAAGGAAGTACCTCAATCATATTCAGAGAGTAAAAAAAGCCAATTACTCGATTCTGCCATTAGTGATTCTGAAAAGTAGAGCATCTGGGAGCATCCCCAATATTTTGACGGAACAGAGATACGACTATATAAACGCATATACACGCGGAAATAAATAACTAAACGTATAAGCAGGCAGCAGCATAAGTCTTCGCGTCCTATAGCGTTGTAACAATAACAATCAAGTAAAGGCTTGGCGTTACCTGTCGTAGCGATCACCACACTGAAGAAAAAAAACTCTCTTCATTCTGTCGGCTACAAACTAACCGTGTTTGCTAGGAATACCAACCTAGTGCCCAATATGAGACGTGGAATGGCAAGTACAGAGCAGGGATAAAATGAGGTCAGGGACACAGCTGCGTGAGCCGCAATGACGGCGAACATGTAGACGTACTATGATAACACCTGTATATTCTGCCGAAATAGAGACGCGTAAGAACCTAATACCACGTAATATAACCCTTTGGAAGCTAATTTGACGGGTCGGAAACATTGTCAGCATTCTCAAATAAGTCGGTTACGTGTTGCGGGCCGTTTATATAAAAATTGGCTCGCCATTACGATGGTCTCCAATGCAATATTTTGACGCAGCTGCTCATTGTTCGGCATAAACTCTGCATTCTGGCGTCGGCGGCGTTGAGGCTTTGCTCGGGCATCTTGTTTAGCAGCAGCGGCAGACGACGCGGTTGCACCAGTTGCATTGCTCATGGCACCGTATGAACAGGCTGAGAGTTCATGTGCACGTTCCACAACTGCCGCCGCAGATGCGCACGATGGCTCGCGTCACTCGCAGTTCAACACTAACGCCTGATGTCATCAGTGCGGTGAAGCAGCACTCGTGGCTTCTCTCGATGGTGAGCCTCTGCGGCGGGGGCGCGCAGTGCATCCCAGGAAGGGACCGCGACCGCACATCATAGTCATGGCCACGCCCCCTCACGTTTTCGCCAATTCGTCGCGCCGTCGAGCGCCTCTGGTGGGTACAGCGTGCTGCCCTCTCCTCTACGCAACCACACACTTTCGGAGAGCGCTAGCTCACGCCACCACGGCGAATCGCCCTCCCCTCCCAAATTCACGACATTCTCCTCCTTTTCTTTATTTCACTCGACGGTCTTCCTATCGTCCGCACGGTCACGAACGACGACGCCGACGCAGCTGTGCCCAGGGGCGGCCACCAAAGGGCTGCGCCCTAAAAATTTGCGCAGCTTACACTATAGTTGCTCAAGGATGGAGAAACAGCAACAAGGTAGCCCTCATGGTGGTCAGAGCGAACGGCAGCAGAGTTGGCAGCCCCTCACCCTTTGTCGGACACCCGGTTGGTGTACGTCACATGAAGTTTCAAACTTGCCGCCGAAAGTTCTCGATGACTGGCTGTCCAGGATAGTTTAGTTCGGAGGCTTTCACATCTCTCCCAAAGTAGACCACGTTAGCACGCTTTAGAACTCGTGGCTACCCGCTTCGGGAACTCGGCGTCTGCAGCGCGAACTCGGTGTCAGCGCTCCCTACTTGAGGAGGGAGCGCACGTGAGCTGGCGAGAAAAACAGCACGGGATATCACGCGAGGAATGCTGAGAAGAGCGCTCTGGAAGGCCGAGCTTGCCCTCGCCAGGTGCGCCTCACGAGGGGCTCGCTCACATGCGCTCGGTATTTTTTGTTGGTATTCAATGTAGTAACGCTGGATGAGCGCAGTAAAATCGCGAACAACTCTGCTATTATTTGACGACCCCATAATAAGAGCGTCTCGCTCGCGCGCTTGTTTTGCAGTGGTGTCTGTGAGTGGTATCTGTGCACTCGCGGAGCCTGGACGGTCTAATTACGCATCTCTAGTAATAAATAGGCTTCTACCATGCACTATCTGCAACTGTAGTCTACATAAATTTGGACGTAAAAGTGCCGACATTGGACAAGTTTTTCAACGTAATGCATCCCTGTCTGTATTAAAGAGCTGTTTGCCGGTATATGAATAAATGGAAATCGTGTCGTGCAAGATTTTGTCAAAGACACTACGGCTCTCTTGCGGGATCTGCGTGAGTGCAGTCACCAATAAGATAAATTACCATGAAGGCTCCAATGTGTTGAATATGTTGAATATTAGGGAAGGACTGAATGGGTTCAGAATTGCTCTCCAGCGGACTCACCGTGATTGAGGTATTTCTCTCCGGTGACCATGCATGCACCACCACCGTTAAAGCTGCGCTGTACAAACTCGTCAATAAGCTACGAGTCTGCGACTGTACTTTCTGCCGTACAAGCCTTGCTATCTTTGGCCCCACCGGAACCTTCACTGTACCCTGAGGTCGCGACAGTAACAGGCGGTGCACAGCTGGGCCGCCACAACTGTGCTACCCTGCTGTGAACAGGGCTTTACCAACAGATTGTCTCCCGTTTATATTTGTCCGCCAGGCCTGTATTCCGCCTTTTATACTAGGTTAAGGTAGCTGCTTGCACAAGTAACACAACTCCCAGCGGGAAATATCATGTCACCATTATCTATGGAATTGACAATAACCGGCTGCAGCATATGTTTGGGGGAAGATATGAAAGAAAGGACAGCGCAGGTGTTCGGACACACTTCACGGAGCATGACGTGGAACACATTGCGCAACGGCTGGAGGAATGTCTTGAGGTGGAGTAATAGAATTTGGTTTATTCAAATGCAGGCTGCGACAAGGATAAAGCAAGGCCGAAACCAACGTTGCAAGCATGGTTTGGAGAGTGAAAGGAATACAGCTGTCCTATCTACAGTACATGAGTGGAAGGCGGCATTCAGACGACTACGGCAGTACGGGCTCAGCAACACAGCAAACACCTGCTCAATTGCTGAGCAACTGAGCAAGCACCTGCGGGACTTGGTAGTTGGAGAATAGAGAGTTTTAGCAGTCCGTCCGTTCCGTCTCTTACGTAGCTATCGTGTTGACCGGGACCCGTCTGGGCACTTGGGCATTCGTCACGGTAGGGGGATTAGTTCCGCTGGCCTGCCTTCGCCATGTCCGCGCCTCCTCGTCCTTCCTCCTCGCCCTTCCGCGCGCGCAGGCGCAGACCGGTCCCGGCCAACCCGGTAACAACGTAACGAACGGAACGGACGGACTGCTAAACTCTCTAACATAAAAGGAGTTAGAGGGATGGCCCCGGTAAGTTCTGGCAACTTGTGCAACCCTCGCACAATCGTACCAAGTGCAAACTTCCGCTACGCCAACGAGAGGCAGAAATACTCCTATCGGAGGCGAACAGTAGGGAGCCCATGGTGTCTGGCATATCAGCTTGGTTCAAAAAAGAACAACCTAGTGTTGCTGCTCAGCTGCTCAGGGCTGGTGTGCCTTTAGTGACTGTCGTGAGGTTACATGTATATCAGCCTAATGCGCAGCGAGGGCCTGAAAAAGACAGGTTTTGACAGCGCAAACAGAAAAAAAAATTGAAGCCGTTGCACTCAATCCAAAAGCTGTCGGAAGTGCAGAGCAGTGGGATCGCCGTGATCCGCTGTACCGCTGTTATCCGCTCACTGCTACCACCACATGCAATTCAAATATCCTGCCTTCGCTGTGCTCGCGCACCCCCTCCTGAAACTGCGCCAGCGGCAGTTCTCTTCTTTGTATACTAGCTTTAATTCCGTATGCTGTAGCCGCTTTGCGTAATTTCGAACGCGTAATTTTTTCTTGCGTGGCTGGAGCCTTTCTGCGGCATTTCGAAAGCGCCATTTTTTGGCACCAACCCAACGAGCTTTCCCAACTAAATGAACGCGGGCGCTGTGCTAATTACGTATATTTTGTCTCAAATATACCTATAGTATTCTTTGCGTTAAACAAGGGGGAGATGTAGGATAAGCGCCAGCGATTCATGAGTTTCAAACGCTTACGACTATATAAACCACTTGGCTTTCCAAGCCTCTAAAGTACGCCACCACGACAGCGCTGCAATGGAACGCACGGTTGCTCTACTTGGGTCCAGTGAGCGAGCTACGAGGATAAGATGACGCCTAAAGTGCTCTGCACTTAAACGACACGGCTCAGCACTGGCTCGCACAGCGGAGCCTGGGCCGTAGTGTAAACCCTGTGCTCTGTGCTACGCAGCCAGGGTGACAATCTAGCCTCTTTCTTTTTGCGGCGTACACCAAAAAGACAGTTTCCCTTGCTTGTTTGCTTAGAGCCGCGTTGGCTATGTCGCGGCGCAATGGAGACAAACCTCACGTCACAATATTTTTTTTATGTTTTTTTAGTCTGTAACATTCCTTGGTTATGACTTGTTCATGAAGCAGCGTTTTTCAGCTCAGACCCTGAGCTGCTCCTGTGTTTCCTTCAGAAAAAATCCGAACAAATTTTCTATGAATGATCGTCATTAAAATCGTCATTTTAGAAATCATTGGCACATTATTGATTAGAATATGCGGTATTGATACGGTTTCCTACCAACAAAAATATTATTGCATTTAATTGTCTCGTGAACGTGTTTAAATTAAATAAATTACATTTCGTCTCTATGTTTCCATTCACCGCCATTTATCAGAGTGCCTGCGGTAGAATTCAGTTTGAATACTGTGGTTTACGGGGTCCATTGTCTTGAAATATCTATATAAATGACATCTGAAGCCTAATAAAGCTTGAAAAATACAGTGTTTAAGCGGTGAACACAACTTCTTTACTTCTTTTTTTGTCTTCTATTATGCACCTGGATATCCCCGTAAACAAGGCCTTCGACATATTGGCGTATTGGTCCCATGTGAACCTGTTGAGCACAAATAAAAAAACTAAAACTAAAGCCATCATATTTTACCCCTAAAATAGACTAATTTATACCTGAAGGCTCTTTTGTTATTAAACGCCATCACAAAGTGCGCAGAGAGATTTTTATCACAAGATATATTCTTTACGCCTACGATATGTTAGGAGGCTCTGATTAGAAAAAAACGTGGATCATGCTTTATAGAAATGTCAGCATTCTATGGCGTAACAGGCATATTCTACCAAATAAAAATTACAAATAATTGTCTGCTTCCTCTGTTTAAATTGGAATAAAGCAAGTATTGTCTCGTTTGTTGAAACACCACCATGAATAATATTCAAAAACACCAAATATTGCAGATATTTTATGCTAATTATAGCGTTTCCTTGAACGCTCACGTGGCTACATAATGAGCGTAACATAAAAGTGTGTCAGTGAAAGTATTGTTGTACAGTTGGTTTGCCAACTTCTATAAGAAAACATTCTAAATAACGATAAATATCCCAAAATGAAAACGGCGCTCATTTCTTACAAAATACGGTATATGACCACAAAATCAGTTAATTAAGCTGCTGCTCTTCAGAACAAACAATGAATCTGCCTGTTTGCTGAACGAATAACGGTTTGGCGCTGCTAAAATTTATGTTACAAACACGGTTAGGTAGTTTTTGGTTCGGAAAGCCTCATAAATTGTCCTTTTAAACCCTCAAAAAGCATACTATTGATGGGCTGCATACGAGTTGTATCTGAGCAGACAAAACCTTTGTATACCGCTACGTCATTTCAATTTGAATGTGGTAATCTTTATATTCATATATTTGCGATAATTGCTCCCTGTGGCATAAAACTTGTTTCCATTTAGTGATCTGTGTGTGGTAAAATGCTGTTTACCTATGAGCTGTAAGGATGTTATACCTTCTCACGCAATCGTTCGCATTTCACATTTCTTTCTTTGTGCCACCGTCTGTTTTGTGATACATCTGCCAAGAATAAGAATAAAATATAGCGGATTTATTGTGATGTTAGTCTTGTACTTACAGCCAAATAAAAACAAGCAATATTGAAACCCAGAATTTTTTTGACAAGAACTTTTCGCAATTTTATGACGCGAGCGCACATTCCTGAAGTATCTACCTAGTAAAACTTGGTGTTGGGCTAGTTGGTGCATATTGCTTCAAGAATAAGAGCACTAAAAACCACGACAGAAAAAAAAATAAAGAACAACGACACAGATGCACTGTCATTTGCAAACTTGGCAATGTCTACCAAATCTACCAAATTTGGGGAACAGTGAGGCAGTGTGACGCATTTATTCTTAGATATTAAGCAACGAAAAGAAACAAGCCGACGGTCTTCCCCTTAATTAAATTCGAAATACCGAAAATAGGTTTCTCCGTATGAGCATCATGATGATACTTCAGTAAGATTTTTAGCTTACCTTTTGAACACTCCCCACACCGGGGCATCACTGTAGGATTTACAGTTTCAGTGCAGCAGATTCTCAAAAAAGGCTGTGCCTCATTTTGTTGGCCCCACTGAAACCAGCATGCGTACGAAACCAACCGACGCATTGATGTGAGCAGCGTCGCGGCAGAGTAAGCAACGATTACTATTATCATTATAATTCTTTATTCCGAAGGGGAGACTCAAGGCGTAGTCAGAGGTGTGGAAAGCAGCAAACAAGGTGAGAGCGTCTACATTATGTTGTGTGTCCCCGTGGTACAAGCGAAAATCCACGCCGACATAACAGTCTCTCTTGGGTGATCCCGGCACAGAGAAGGCGATGCCCACTCCTGGAGGGTCTTCATGTACGGCGAAGATGAACTCCTCTCTTCGCCGCGAGCCCCGAGCACTCCCACAGCGTGTGCTGCATTGTGGTCCTTGTTGGCGCGTGAACGAGGGGCAGGTCACGATGATCGTCTCCCTGGAGTTTTCGGCGGGTTCTCCCAGGCGTCTTGAACGTCGGAAAACGTATGCCTGCCACTTTTCGAGCACGCCTTCGTAAGAGCAGACGCTGCCCTTATTTTGTACAGCAGGACTTGCCCCCATCCGCCTCCTCCCATTACCCCCCCCCCCCCCCCCCCCCCGGGGAGTCCTCCTGGCATTGGTCGTGGGTCATGGGGTGTAGCAGCACAGAGCTTCTCCCTGCTTTCATGCTTGGCAGCGGCTCTGTCGTCCGCAGGGTCTGGGTTGTGCCGTGCTGGGGGAACAGGGTGTAATGGGTAGGAACGGATACTTGATTCGTCGCTCGCCCACGCCTGGGCGCCATTATTCCCGACGCCGCCCGCGTGTCCCGGCACCCAGTCCACCCGCACGGTAATGGATTTCGTTGTGCGAATACTCTTCGCAATCGTCTCCATGATATGGCTCGTGTATCAGATGACTGGGGTGCCACCGAGTCTTACTACCGCCTCTCTGCTTTCAGTATATATGGTAAACGCCCGGCCCCGGTGCTCCTCCGCCTGGTAGCGCTTTTCGATGTGGTGCGCCGCCAGCGGCACCGACCGCCTTCAGCTCGCGTCGCTCTGTTCTGGGCATGGTGTCAAACTGAAACATCTCCCTCACCCGCGCTGGCCCATCTGCACAAGCAAAGGTAACGCGGTTGGTGGTCGCATCGATGGCGGCGTCCACGAATATGGCACATTCTTGCAGGTCGGCTGGCGCCGCGGCAGCGGCGCTCTCCTCTCTGTGGTTGTCCTTCCTGCAGACTCTGTACATGGGTTTGGGGGTGCGGATAAGCTCGTCCTCCCAAGGGGGAATTGGATTCGGCGGTGGCGAAATCGGCGACTCGTCGCTCGCCGTGTCATTGATTAGACGCTGGCTGTATGCCCCGTCTCAGTGTGTGCCTTTTGTACCGCTCCTTTATGATGTGGCGTAGCGGAGGCAGCCTTGCAACCGGTAGAGCTCCTCAGTTAAGGTGTGCCTGGGCAGACCGTGGTGCAGCGTTCGTAGTGGTGCGTGTTCGCCTGGGTAAGCTCGAAGCAAACCGCCCCGTAGCATGCCTTCGATGTAAGCACCGCCTTGGTCAGCGTACGTATAGCCTGCGTCGCCGCACCGCCGAAGCGGTTGCCCATCCTTCGGATGATGTGGAACTGTTGCCGCCACGCAACTTTCAGCTGTCGGACCCACTTTTCGGCTGCACCCTGTTCGTGCAGTGGGACTCCTACGATCCCGATCCAACGGGAAGTAGCCCGCTCGAGGCGGCGACCACCTAGGCTGATGTCGACGGCTTCCCTAGTCTGCTTCGCACCACCTAGAACAATGTACTGGAACTTCTATGAAGAGGGGCCTCACAGCATGCCTGTAGCCGTGAGCCCCCATTCAATGGCGTCCAGTCCACGCTGCACCACCGGTGTGGGCGTCTTGACTTCGGTGGAGCCATCTGTCCAGATTGTAATATCGTCCACGTATACTGTGTGCTTCAAGTAGTTGATTGTCTCAAGCTAACGAGCGATGTCGCACAAAAGAAGATTAAATAGCATACGAGACAGGATCGCCCCCAGTGGCACCCCGACTACATTGTTGAAGGCCTGTGGTAGGTGACTGTCGGTGTTAATCTCGAATGTCCTGTCTTTTAAGAATCCTTTAAAAAAATTGGTGATGCGTGGACCAGCTTTACACTCGCGAAGTACTTCCACGATCCGGGCATGGTTGACCGTGTCAAAGGCCTTTTTCAGGTCTACGGCTACAACGATGGCTGGAGTCCTGGTGGGGCCGCGACGGCGCCCCACCGTGCGGCGGAGAATTCGGAGGCTATCGAAACCCGGTCTGCGTGGGCCGCAAGTATCATGTGTGGTGCTCTACTATGTAGGTCAACCGCGCCAGCACCATGCGCTCTAACAGCGTACACAGTGTGGACGTAAGCGAAATGGGTCGGAGGTTCTGCACTCTGTCAGGTCTTTTCCGAGTTTAGGAATTGGGCATACGATGGAATGGCGCCACTTTTCGGGCAGTTCTCCCGATTGCCACACAGTGTTCAAGTCGTCCAGGAGCAGTGTACGGCCCTCTTCGCCATCATCATCATCATGTATCCCAGCCTGTCTTGCAGGTTCTTTGGTACTGTGCACTGACCAAATTATCGTTCGTCTCATTGATCTAACTGGGCCGCTTTCTCTAGGGCACGTTACCCTTTCCCGGTGATTGCTTCGACCCTGCAGCATTCTACATGTTTAACAAGTTGTCCCGGAATTCCTGCAGTGTACGGCCCTCTTCGTATAGGTTCCCCATAATTTGACACGTTATATCGTCCTTGCCTGGGGCGCTGCAGACGTTTACCGTGCCGACGCCAGAGACAGCTCATGTAGCATGAAGTTAACGTTCTGGTCTAGCTCGTTGGTGACTGGCTCTGGTTCGTATACGCAGGGATTCGGTGGTGTCTGTGGTTGTGCGAAGAAGGCTTCGGCCGCCTCTTTCCCAAACTCCTCGACCCTCAAGCACGTGGCCAGGCTTATGTTCTTGGTGGTGTTTGGCGCCTTTGTTTTACCGACCATGACATGGTACGTGCGTCACATTCGATGGCTGCTGGTTTTCTCGTCGAAACACGCGCAGTGTTGTATCCAGCGAGACTACGCCAGGTACTTAGCGTAGCGTCTCGCCTGGGCCATCTTGTTGCGCACACGAACAAGATCTTCATATCTCTTCCCGTTTGTGATGTAGCACATGCGCAGCTTCTCGCGGGTATCCCAGAGGTTGGCAAGATGCTTGTCCGGCGTGGGCCAGTCTTCGTTCACTTCGGTCTTTCGAATGCCCGCAGAAATTTGGGCATGTGCGGACTATTTACGGTGGACAGGTGGATAGCCGATAGTATAAGTGTATGTTCGATCGCTACGCTTGCGTGCTTCTGTCGGTCAATTCCTAGCGACAGTGCCGCTCAAGCGGTAGCGCTACGTAGCGCCTACAGTTGAATGGCGTGCTTAATAAAATGTTAAATTTCAATCCTAACGGTGCGTATCTAGTGGGTGCGAACATCAGGCCCAAACACTGGGGGAGGTAGTGAGGTTTCCTAATATTTGAAAACTGCCATGATTCATCCAAGAAAAGTCACTTTCTATCAAAACGGCAGAATCGAAGCCTTAGATGCGCGTTCGCGCTGCCCGGGCTCCCGCCGCCGCATGTGCCCGTCGCATGTGCATACCTTACACATCCTCGTCTTGCTATAACAACTTAGAAGGTTACGTTTCCTCAGCCTCGCATTACAAAGACTGTTAGTTGGCGACAGAACCATTGAGATGCGGCATTCTAGATTTAGTGATGATTTCATGAAATGCGGCTATCTTTGCCTCCTTACCGCAGTGATTTGACACTTCGTTGTTCCGTCGTCCTATCCGGCAGGAGGACGTCGCATCGCGCCACTTTTATTTATTAATAAAACAAACGTTTCTACGGGCATATCCTTGAAAACATTGAGGTTGGATCACAAACGTTTAGCGTGTTGAAAGATTGAAGCTATGTGATGGAGCACTGAAATTTCTCAAAATGTACTTTAAATTGAATCAGAGCACTGCTACCTGGAACAAAAAGGGCGGCAAGTGTTCGTGACGAGCCACTGTTTCCATCACTTGCCTCAAGCAAGCCTCTCCAAGCTAACACGTGCAAGCCAAAGCGCAGTGTTTGTTACTGATGCGGATTAAGAAGGCCAAGAGGTATTGCCATATTCGCAGAAAAAATGTCCCCCTTTCCATTTTAAAGCTTGATGCATGCCAGACAAGGAAATTTTCATACGTAACATCTGTAGAAAGAGTGAAGCGCTTTGCTGTTGGTGTGGACATCAACAAGCAGCCGTGCAAGATTTAATCAAGGAAGCTATGCCTTGCCTGGGGTATTTGATTGAGCACAGCTGCTAATTGATGAAATTACCACCCCACGTCATCGCAATGTTGCCGTTTTGACAAGCAACGAGTGCTCCTTGCGAGACTGTATGTATACAGGGAACGTCGCGAGAAGGATATAATTTCCTAAAGAATGCGACGGAAACGACAGCACCAATTTTGTCGCGAGATTGTCTGTGAGAACCACCATCAGGTGTTTCCGGCGCGGCAACTGCCGGCGCTGCAGCACCATACCATCCAGGCTGTTTTAATTTGACAAGACACAGCTCTACCAACTCTGCCGCTTGTTCAGCCAGATCCATTTGCGTATCCCTGGCACCTGGCTCAACCTGCACTGACCCCATGCTCGCAATAAGTCGTATTACCACTTTTTTTAGATTGCCTCTTTTCTGGCGTAGTATGTTTCAACCGATAGTAGTATCGTTAAACATGGCGTACTTGTTAAATGTTCATAAGCATCATATCAAATCAAATCAAATCGTTATTTTCCTTTTCAACAAAAAGTATAGGGCAGCCACCGAAAGCTACTGTGGGAGTAGCTTGACGAGGCGGATGCCCGTGCATTTGCAGCAGTGCAAAACACACGAAGAAATACATAGTACTATCAACGCGTATTCACGGACGCCGAAAAACCAACATAGCAGTACTGTACACCGGGATAGTCGCAAATTCACCCGGAAAACACCAAGGAACACCACCAAGAAGCACTAATACCTACTATAAAAGCGTCGTCTCAGACTAGAAAAAAAAAGTTTTACACAAGGCCTAAAAAGAAAGAATTGTTGCACACAGGGAAAAGAAACCTTGTTGACCGCAGGATTAGTTGCACCGTTACATACGTGCTTTTTGTTTTACACTATAGCACGAAAGAACGAAAACAACAGTTCTTGGTTTCGTAGGTTCTTGAATTCTTTCAATACGATAGGAGTGACGATCGTTTTGTACAGGTGGTTTTTGTGTTTAATATTTTCCAGTATGTCTTTACTAACCCAAGGTTTGAGACACTGGAGCTATTGTGTTATGGTTTTAGTTGGAAAGCAAACTTTATAACTTGGGGGAAATTTCTTTCAAGACAATTCCGTTGGCTTGGTGAGGGTCATGCTCATTGTAGACGTGTTGCCATGTAAGTGCGCTTACATTATCCCTAAACCATACTAAAATATTTTCCGAGATATCGGGGAAAGTGC
>JABSTR010001537.1:0-29503 GCA_013339765.2 Haemaphysalis longicornis | reverse complement strand
CATTCTGATCACTTCCCTCATGCACGCATTGTCGTCGGCCCTTTTTTCTACTTTGACCGGATTTTAATCGTAATGAAGTCCCTTTCTTGTTGGTCTGCTACATGTCGCAAGTATTTCTTTGCTATAGCTTTTTTCTCGAAGCTCATTGTTTTTAATAATGCCGGTACAATCTCGTGAATAAACACAAAGTATTCACGAGCTTCTTTAAACAATTGAAATAATATTTTTGCATTGTGTGCGTCTTGAGGTTGGCCTAAGCATTAGGGGTAGGCGTCGACCTATCTGATACGTATTCGTACGTTAGCCGATTGAGACTGTTCATTAGCACTCCTAAATCTAGGGGCCAAAAGCCCATCTGAGACAGTCGGTGATTCCATCCCCCATTGCCAACAACATACCTGAGTGTGCGCCCCTAGGATGACAACTTGCGTATACCATCAAGTTGTCTATATATCGAACCATTGTATGCTACCTATAACAAAACGGACATGCATTTCCAAGACCTTCATAAAGTTGCCCAAGCTGTTTACGTAAAGTTTTTGCACTTTTTTGTTTTCGCAGTGATGGTTAGAATACTCAGATGCTCACTTGATAGTTTTTCCTGTGCTGCTTTTTTTCTTTTTGGTGTATCAAACTGAACACTCTGTAACTATAAGCTAAATGCACATCAGCACACGGTTTAGCAGCCGTTCACCTATTAAAAACGCGTGCAGTACACAAGGATGTGGGTACACAACTACGCTTATTTGAAAGCCTCAATTGATGACATAAACGTCACACGTGGGGAGCCATTCCAGAGCATTGATGTGCTTTTCTATCTGAAGACTGCCCGCAGGAAGTCACACCCTTGTAAACACTAATCTCTTGCCTTTCCTCGCATATAGGCAAAGTAAAGCAACCATCCCGGAGTCAGTCTGCAAATACCAGTACCCACCTTTTTATTGCTTTTTAATCCCCTCCTCTTGCACCTCTCTCAGCGGATGTTTGCCTGCGCAGCGCGAAAAAGGCACGCCTAAAGAAAATAAAATTGCAAAAAGAAGCGCCAGAAATGCTTAAACTCACGTAAAATGAACGGCAAACCGCCAAGAAGCCAGCAAGGCCACTTGAGCAGAGCTTAGCGTAAGATAATGGCATATAATACTTATGACCCCTAAGTCTTCTGCGAAACTAGCAAGAGGTATTTGGTAAAGCGAATGCTGTTTGTATTTATTCAAGCAGACAACGCCCCGTCCATTGCTAAGGCGTTATCAAGACTACCACAAACACGGAGAAAGCTCTTGCTTTGTTTCTTGAAAACGCCCACCACTTACCAACCAAACAACACTGATTTTCGTTGGGCCAAGTACAACAGCATACTACGCTCTTTTAACCCTTTCAGTATATGTGATATTATTGAGCTTTTTTCGCCAAAGAAACTTGAACATACTCCTTCGTCCTTGGTATCCAAAGAAGTTTGACGCCAGCCCAGGTGAGATTTACCGCTTTTTTAAAGCGGTAAAACAACCAACTGGGGTTCATTCTTTGGTCATAGCATGTGATATTTCGGTTCAACACACATCATAGGGCCCTCAAGCGACACCGAAAAGAATAAATTTTCAATGCAAGACGAATTATTAGCAGGCGCTTAACATTCTGATCCGGCTAGGTTATAGTGTCTTTCCAGGCAATCTCGGATATTGCCCCCCGAATTGGTGTAAAAGCTGTCTGGTGGGAACCTGTCTTAAAGAAAGCTTGGTAATAAACGATAAGTAATTTTAGTGCAAATTCTCGGCTGAATGGCAAAAGTGGCATTCTGACTGGCATTTCAAAACTGATTGGCACACATTTTAGAGATAGTCACTAACGAGTCTGGAGCAAGTAACTGAAGGACATGAACAATGTTAGTAATTTCCCAACAGGAACATCAATATTTGCCCTTCATGCAAAGTAGCACCTGCTCCAGATGCGCACTGAGTAGCCTATGGAAGGCTAGAACAGAACTGAACAGAGATAAAAGCGCCAGACACACCAGCACATATATCTAAGCAAAAATAAAATATCGCAGACAGCATTTGACTACGCCAAAACTCTCACTCAGCAAAAGAGCAATAGCAGGGCAATATGCGTACCCACCCCAAATGGCAGCACCTTTAAACCGTCTTTACAAAAAAGCACACGTCTCTGATTGCTTCGCTGTAAATACCGCCAAAAGGAGGTGATAGTTTTTCGCCACATCTGCTACGTCACAAAGGCTTATCTTTCAACATCTCACCCCTTGCTCTTTTCTTTAACGTATTGGCCGTTAGAGTGTAAATACCTACCAAGTTACATCAATTTATTTTTTGTCCCTGCGTTTGCACAGCTTGAGTGCCCTGGATTCAAACCTGTGGTTTCTATTTGTAATAAAACAGCTTAACTGAACATGTATTGTTTCATGCGTGCGTGCTTTTATCTCGCCTTTCTGTGGAACAATGACGTGTTTTTTCGCATTTTGTTATCGCAAAACCAATCCAACGCTCATTACTGGAGGAAAAAAGGCTGGTATTGCCCATTACGCACTTATATCTTGCATCGACAATCTGACGTTTTGCTGCCTCAGTACAGTGTGAATAAATGAGCTATACCCGCATGTTTAGTAGTTTAAAGTCTGCGGGCCTACGTTGCTTTTGTTCAAACATCCTTCAAATTTAAAGACCCTTGTGTCAGGCGTATTCGCTGAAAATGACTTCGAAAAGTGGTTGTATATGGCACCCCAAAAACTTACACTTGTCCCCCTGCCATCCTTCAGCCATTTCCCTCCCACTCAATCGTTCACTCACAAAGGCACAGAGTTAAGTGGAATTCAATTTACCTGTTTTAGCACCATTTGGCGCAATAGGTTGGTTCAGCGCGTTTTGATCTCTCCTTTTCTAGTCCATTTCGAAATATCGTTTTTAAATACGGGCTTTATATGGGTAAATAAAGGAAAGATTTGCCGGCCCCGTGTACACATAAAAGTCATCTGTCGAAACCACATTCACATGTGCAAAGAAGACGTGAGGAAAAACTAGATAGGTTGTGTTTATAAACTGTGTACACGGCGGCAATTTCTGCACGACCATGTAGTACGACGTGACATTATCAGCCTTTGTTTGCCCGTGGCCTCCGCGATTTGCTTCCGGTGGAGCATGGCGCGCCGCCGCCGGTAGCCGATCGCGGAGGCCACGGTTTGCCTTTCAGAATAAGTTTCTCACCGTTGGCTTCGCTGATGCACGTGTGCTTGGGGGAGCCCTAGAGCGTCTTCAAAAGCGAATTTGACCAATTCGGAGGTGAGGTGTAAAGTGATTGGGGACTTTGCGTCCGGCTAGGCAATGTGTACCAGCTGTCAGAGCTTAGTTTGTAACAAAAAACCGTACATGAGGCTTGGTTGATTTTTTTAGCTGGCGTCCATCGTCTGCTTTCCTATTTACGCGTTTTCTTTAGCACGAAACTTCACTGAGATTTTAGTTTTTGTCTCCATTTCTGCATAGTCCCTAAAGCACAAACAAAATGGCTGCAATACCGTGCAATTTCGCACAAGCATGTATTAACGTTCTAAAGCTTCTCCTGGAAACTTTTTTACATTCCTTCCAATGGAAACTGAAATAATCGACTTTGAACACAGGATCCTAATTTTTTTTTCACTACTGCCAGTTTCGGATGAGACCGCAGCAGGAGGCATTCATACAGTTCCAGCAGGAAAAGCAGCAATGGGTATAACACTGACCCAAAAACAAACAAATTTGGCTCCAATCTACGCTGTGAAGGTGGCAGGACTGCGAGGGTTTAAACGAAACCCAGAACGATTACCTGTGCGAGTCCCTTGTACCAAGAGAAAAACCAGGGACTCTGGCAGCCGTTATCCAGGTTTCGCGGGGGCGGCGGCCAGGTGGCTGTGTGACCGAAAGCAGCCACGACGGAAAAGAAAACTGAGAGGAGCATCTGGGGGATGGTGAGCGCGAGCGGCAAACGCCGCTATGACTCCCTCATTGCACCAGCCCCCCTCCCTCTAAAACTTGTTTTATCCGCCGCCGCCAAGGAGCGCCCTCCCCACTTCTCCCTACTCAGGCGCTGATGTGTTCGCCGCTAACCCAAGCCACGTGAACGTCTTTATCATACCTTACGTGGTTTTCTCTCTACACGAGGGCTTTGAATGAGCGCAGGTGGTAGACCTACCACTGTGCTCGTTGAGTGCACCACCTGTCACTCCGTCTTCTGGTGTGGGCGTAGCTTAGTCGTCAAGGTGGCGGGCTGTCACTACATTTCTCTATTTGGTCCGGTTTGATTCCTGGCGGTGACAGTAATTTCTTTTATTTAGACTAGTTTTATGCTGACGCGTACACAAACATTTCCTTGGCTGGTAAAGGCATACTGCTATGCAGTAAAAAGTAAAGAACGCAAACAATACAAAGGTGCTATACGTTAGTACTTAACATGTGACCCGTAATTTTTAGGGGCGAATTTCCTCTTTCTCGAGACCTGTCCCGTCCCTTGTTGCTGCCGTGTACATATTTCTGATGACGATTGTGGCAGGATGCCCCTAGGGTTGGCCATCTAAGGTTGGAGAAGAGGTCAAAACGTTCAACGCGTTCGTTGCTACCCAACAAGGAGGAGAGGAAGAAGAGGTTGTCGTTCGTCGTCTGCGAGCTCACGACACATGTACCGGTGTACGTAACACAAGACCTCTGCAGAAGGCGACGGCCAAGGTGGCTAAAATGTCACACACCGAATTTGGCAACTTACCCATGGAGAATCCCATCGTCCCAAACAAGCCCTACATGATCACCACAAACATCGACGTCGTCGAAGGGCATGTCAACGGAGCGGTGGGAAGTCTCAAGCTTTGCGAGCGAGGAGTGGTGGTCTTGACGTGGCGGCGCCCGGTTTCGATCCCACGACTCTCTGGCCGCGACGGGAGGTACGTGGCGCTCTTCCCACTGCGCTACAAACCGAGACACAGCAGAGCTTACGAACGTGCCTTATGTCCTCCACTCATTCAGACGGTGCGCGCCGTCAGGAAGACCTATAACAACGTGTCGATTTTTTACATAATGTGTGGACGAATGTTTCATAGTTTTACCGATTAGAATTTTAGCTTCGCCCCTCTCATCAAAATTCACTTCGTGGAGATGGTGGGATTTTTTTCATCATTGTCATCATCAACATTGTTCTTTCCCTTAAGGGCATAGTTCGGCGAAACAGAAAGAACTCACTCAAACTCAATCACAATTTGTTTTATTCACGCTGAACTCGCCCAAATTCAGACACGAAACGCGCATCTGTTGTCAAAAGCGCTCTTTCTGACTCATCACACACTCATTTTCAATCGGACTCACTTGCACTCAAAATCATTTGTCCTCACGAGTACTCGCACTCAATCGCTCTGTACTCACTTGTATTAACACGAAATCTGTGCTCATTTGTACTCACACTGAGTTTGTACTCGCGAGTACTCGTACTCAACTCATCTGTACTCACGCGTAATCGTAATCAATAGGTACTCATGAGTACTCGAACTCAATATATGTACCCAAGAATACTCAGTTAGTACTCACGTGCACTCAACTCATTTTTACTGTTAGCTATGGGCTAGATCGTGGCTCGAATCGTCGCTCGATCGTGGCTCTCTCGCGCAAGAGAGGTTTCTGATCGGAATGCAGGATGGTCTGTCGTGCGAGAGGAATTTCTGCAGTATGACGAGCGAATGTCCGTACTATGACAGTAATTTATGTAGTACAACAGACATATCTATCATGCGACAGATATTCGGTAGTCCACTACGAAAACCTTTGTAGTAGAACTACAAAATCTGTCGCATGAGACATTTTTTTTTTTGCCCTACAAAAATTTCTTGTGCCACAACATCCTTTTGGCACTACACATATTTGTCGCCCGCACATAACTGTCCTTAAGGGACTACATCCAGAATTCGGTAATTAATATTGCAATCAGCCGTGCGACAAACCATTTTTAGCTCCTGACAATTTTTATAGTGTGAAACAGGATTTCATTCATTGCGAAAGTTTGTCGCATGACGGACCGCTCAGTATTGCTACAAAAGCTCGTGATTACACAGCTGTTGCTAGTGAATATTATCCTGCCACAGAAAGTATACAGAAACCTACCGAGTAAAGAACTACAAATCTTTTCTGAGGGGTTATTCTCGAGCATTGAGAATCACCACAGACATATGCAATGCACAGAGTAACCTGGTACTCTACAAAAAACAGCATGCCGGCATGACAGCAGAACTTCAGCCGATAAGACATAACGGCAGCAAAACCTATTTGAGAGTGGTACAACAAAATTCACCACCCAGGGCCCTATTATTGACGCACTGAATTCACTGTGAATGGTTAATTTACCGGAAGTCTATCCTGGCTTTGAGTTTTGGTCACCTGCTTCCGAGTGACAAAGCAGCTGTGGATGCTCTCATTTGTTGACGTTTCATGACGTCTGCTGGCATCAGTTTTTTGGACTTACCTCATTTTCTTACTTAAAGAGCATAATTAGGCAAGGAAGCTACACTGATACATGCGGACATGACAACGTAGGCGCAATTTTGCGAGTCAAGAACAATAAGTTTGTCTGTTACAACCCCTCTCTGTGATTGGCTGAGAAGACATGACGCGATTTAATCAGTTGGCGGAACGTTTACGTCACACATTGGCAACTTCAGCCCGTGTAAAAGTGACGTGAGGTTACGCCACAGCTTCGCCAGCCGATTCGTGCCGATTCGGGTTGAAGTGTATGCCGATAACCTTAAGAGCCCTGGCCAAGAGGCAATCTATTCGATCTATGCGAATAAAGTTTAGGATGGCCACGTTTTATTCATTGTTCTTCCGGCTTTGTTTCTACAGGAATCGTGATCGCTACCTGGAGGGTAGGGTTTTCGAATGTAATCGCAGTACTTCACGCAAAAAACGCAAGTACCTAGCCTGTTTTGCTGCCTGAATCAGGTTTCTAATATTTCTGTTTCTCAGAGCCTGGACACTCCGAGGAACGGTTCTGTCAGTTCCTATTTCAATTACCCGCTTGATGCCACCGCTGCGCAGGGCAAGCAGAAGACGCCTCCCTCTCACACTTTGTTCCCTCGCTGCCGGTTCAGCGGCGCGACGGTAGGCGCGCCCGCGCCACAACGGCATGACAGTCATCGTTGCTTGCAGAGCAATAGCGGCCCTGGTGCCCAAGAGAAGCCGTGGGGCTCCTTCGCGTGCCGTAGCCTAGTCGTGTCAGCGTTCTGAAGATCATGCACAGAAGAGGGGATGCCCCATAAACGGGGATAAATACCATCAAAAACAGATTTTGCTTCGTGTTAGCAAAAGATGAGACGCTCACTCGTAAAGCGTGAACCAAAACTAGTCAATGTGAACCAGAACTCTGCTGCCGTGCAAAGAGCTGTAAAGGTACGTGTGCTGTGTTTGATACAAACTTTTGCTATGTCGTGTCGTACATACGTGCTCATTGCCGCACGTTGTGTTCACCCTCACACACATTTTTGTAACATGAGTTAAGTGTTGAAGTGGTATTTCGGCTGCCATCTTACTGTCTGAACAGCGTACGTCAGCGTGGCTGCGCGCCGGTGTCGGCGACGACTAGCGGATGGCACCAAGGACGCGAGGCTAGGACTAGAGCGGCGGAGAGAAGCGAGGGGTCAAAAGCATCAACCCCGCCCCCCCGCCTGGTCTTCGCCTTTTCCCAGCGTTCCCATGACTATTATTAAGCTTCCAAGCTCAAGAAGGATGCTACGTCGCTATAGCAATAACAACTCACTTTGGCCCGTCAAGGCTCACCAAGGGAGGATTTCGCGCTAGTCCCAGAATTAAGCATGATGGTGGGTTGATGGCTAAAAAGCCGCGGAGTGGCCAGTCAGTGCATGTGATCATGCTCTGCTCAGCGTCGGGAACTCTGCGCCCTTGACCATGCATCTTTTGTGGCGTCTCTTGCAGCGATCATGAGCTTGGACCACAGCGCTGAAGAGGTAAAGGCCTATGTTGCCACCGTTCACAAATACGAAGCTTGTTTAGACGGTTCCAAGAAGCCTAGATAAACATCCAGCAGTGCATCTGATAACAGATGGTTCCGTATCATACGCCGCCGGGCCTACCGCTGATCGTCATGTGAACAAACGACAATCGACGAGCCTGTTTTTAACAGGCTGGACCGCAACATCATCGTTTCTTCCTTCTGTGTCCCGTCTGCGCGTTCTGGCAACCTTATTAATCATCTTCTCCTGCGTCAGTGCATGGCCATTCTCGTAGTTCCGCTTCACAAAAAAAGATAAATCGGTGCGTTTCCGTGGTGAGTACCGCACACTCAACAACATTACCCAAAAGGTTGTATACCAATGCCCCGAATGGGTGACGCTTTGGAGTGTTTTAAAGGTGCTGAAAATTTATCGAGACTTATCTCAACTTGGGCTACGGCAGACCCGGACGCGTGACTCTGACAAGGATATAAACAAGTTCACTGATCGGCTGTTCACTGGAATAGTCATCCGGTTCGGAGTAGGACAGCGCAAAGGCCACTTCCGCTGGAATCGGGGCACGGAATTACCAGTATTCCTTCATCAATGTGGCGCAACACTGGCCTGGAATTTGAATCGTGCTTGATAGCTTGAAAATACATTTCGCAGTGAAGAAAATGCCTTTCGAAGTGAAGAAGTTGGTTCTGAGGCTAGGATAGGACTAGGCTAGGCTAGGCGAGCTTTATGAGTTCGAGGTTTTACCGCGCGAACCGTGCAATGATCCTGCTACTTGTAAAGAGCCGGTGGATACAGTGCTGTGTGTGCTGAAATGGAAGACGTGCTTATCGTATCTCGGCGATATCGTTATATTCACTTCCACTATCGATCAACATGTTCAGCATCTGAATGAAATGATTACATGCCTTGCAAACACTGGCCTTCAGCCCAGCACAAAGATATCGTTTGGCGCTTAAACCATGAAAGTGTTCAGACATATTGTCTGCAAAACAGACGTACAACCCCTCTCCGACCGAATTTCAGCTGTATTCAACATTGTCCCTCCGCTAAGTCAAAACTTCTTCGTTTGTGTCCTGCGCCTCGCCTCGTGCTTCCACCATTCCGTTCGTAATTTTTCTACTCTTGCTTGACATCACAACAAACTTCTTCACTGCAAAGGTATTTTCTTCACTGCGAAATGTATTTTCAAGCTATCAAGCACGATTTAAATTTCAAGCCAGTGTTGTGCCACATTAATGAAGGAATACTGGTAATTCCATGCACCGATGCCAGCGGAACTGGTCTTTGCGCTGTCCTCCTCCGAACCGTGTGACTATTCCAATGAACAGTCGATTTGTTATGCCGGTAGATCGCTCACACTAGCCGAAAAGAATTAGATCATGGCAAAACTGGATATTCTTGTATCGTTCATGCTGTGCATGAATGTTTGCTATACTTATACGACCGCCATTTAAGTATTGTGATATACCACCGTTTACTCTGCTGATGTTCCACATTAAACAACCTTTCTGGACACCTTGGCCTCCTATTCTTCGTCTGAAAGACTAGGCCTTCTGTTTAATATATCAGCCGGGCAAAAAACACCATCATGTGGGCGCACTATCAGGTAGCTCCCTGACATTTCCTCCGCATTATGCTTGCCTGATTCCGCCCCGCTAATGCTTTGCTGATTGCACTCACCGACTTCATGGTTGTAACAGAAAGCCCTGAAGTAGAGTCCCTTGAGAGGCGACCGCTAGAGAAAGACAATGGTCCACTGGCTAAAAAGCAGCACGCCGTCTCTGAATGGTCGCTCACGCAGCCAGCTGACTCCATTCTTTTAGTTGGAGTCCTTCATCATTACTACTATCACTCTGCTGTTGAAAAACCGGGGTTTCTGCTGTGGCCCGGATGTTGTAACGGGAAATTTTTGAACCTTTCTAAGACGTTTTCTGGGCACGTCTTTGAATGAAAAAACGTATAAACACATCCGGGCGCGCTTTCTTTGGCCTGGTATGCCTACGACTGTTTGTGTTTGCGTGATGGCCTGTACCGCGTGCCTGCGACTCACGCACCCTACATCTGTTTTGCTAGAGAGCTCAAACCCTGTCGTGCTGAGTCTTTGACATTGTAGGGATTGATTTGTTGGAACTGTTACCTGCGACTCCTACCGGTTATGGCTGGATATTCACCGCATTACATATCTGGAAAAATATGCGGAGACGGCTCCCAAGCGTACTCGATGCGCTGATGAATTCGCCGGCTTCTTCTGGCTTTACATAATCTTGCGGCACGGCGCACCTCCTCAGCTTTTTAACGGCCTGCTGAAAATGGTGTTCCTGAAGTAGTATTTAACAAATACCTAATGACTCGCGAACGATTCAAAAACTGACCACGAGATATCACCCTCAGACTAACAGACCTAAAATTTTTATCGCACATTTTCCGACATGATTTTCATTTACATCGCGCCTGATTAAAGTAAATGGGAACACATTCTCCTATTACCACAACTCCTCACAATAGTGCAACCCAACAGATCACTGGTCCTTACTTAATCCCCCCACGATGACTTGGTGGGAAAGTTTCCGCAACAACTATGTTTGTCCTCCTCTTTCTCTGCATTCTTTCTGATATACGGGGTCAATCGTCCTTCCTTCTACACCGATTTTTTCACTTTGCCAATATAAAGTTCCTCTCTTGCATCATATGTTGTCGCGATCTTGCTAGTAAGCACTCGACTGAGTCTGAAGAAAATCACAGCAAGATCTACGACTCATCACACTGCACAGTTATTTTTGTATACCGGCTATAAAATCTTGTTATGGACTCCCGTAGGTTTCAATAAACTTTGGGACAACCCTTTTCACCCTTTCATTAGACCGCAGGCCATTAGAAAGAAAATGCCACAGTTCATTGTCGAGTAACCCTGTTAGGCCTCCTACTTACCCCCGCTACCCAGGCTTCGAGATCGTGCATGTGATCAGGCTAATGCCTTTTCGTCATTGCACCTTCCAGCAATTGGTGTCACGCAGTGGCCTTCTGCGTAAGGGAAAATGAGCGGAGCTTGGTTTATTTATTCTTAAACTTATCGCCACCATAAAACTTTCGGACGTCGGAACACATTTTCGTCTTGCTCCATTGCTCTTATAATCATCGCTTCTGCTTTGCCATGGTGTCGAAACGGAACAGGAACCGAACCTGAATTTTTGCCCGGAACCAAAAGTGATCCAAAACTATTTTTCCGCCATTTCAGTACTTAACACAAATCAGAACGAATCAAATGAACCGTTCAGATGGGGTTACAAGAACGGTTAGAGTGGACGGAAATGTATCGAGCTTGTACGAGCAACCCAGATATTTTTGAGGTCCTCAGCATTTGCAGTTTTCGACGCTCTTCTTTTCAGCCAATCATAACATGAAGTTCCACCAATGCTGACGGAAAGTTTCCTGGGACAAGTTTGTTATTAGGAAATGTCCTTCATGCACATATTGCTCATGTTGTGACTAGCGTATAATTGTCATATTTCACTAAAGTTAGTAGAAGAACGGAAAGTTGGGCTAGTTTTAGGTGTTCATCTTGGTGACCACAGAAGCGCTCAAACAACAGGGACGAAGGATTATGTAGACAGCAGGGTGCTTACTCGTAACTACTCGTTTATCGAAAAACATACACCTATATACCGACCACGTGTACTCTGGATGGTATATATTTGTATGTTTTTCAATAAACGAGTAGTTGCGAATAAACGGCATGCTGTCTACATCTTCCTTCGTCCCTGTTTTTGGGCACTTCTGTTTCCACCACTAAAGTTAGTAAACCGTTGCCTAACTCATATTTTTTATCTCATCTGCCCATCTAACTTTTTGCAGCCCCCGGCCACGCTTGCCTGTCTCTAGGGAACGACTAGGTTTCGCATAATGACTAACTGTAATTTTGCCTATGCACAACATACCCTGTTCAAAGCCATTTCTGCTTTAATTTCTACTAATATCTGCTTATCACGCGTTTGCTCCCTGACCCACTCCACTCTCTTCTTATCCCTTAACGTTGCACCTATCATCTTCCATAAAATTTGTCGCTGAGTCGCCTTCAAATTAGGATGAACCGTTTTATCGAGACTCCAAGGTTCTGCCCTGCAGGTGAGTACCCGTAAGATGCAGCTATTATACGCTTTCCTCTTCCGTTGACAACGCTAGGCTGCGATTAATTATTTTCGAATGCCGCTCGCATGAACGCCACCCCATTCTTATCCTTCTGTGATTTTTGCCTCATGGTTAGGATCCGGAGTCACTACTTGGCCTAAGTACATCTATTCGGTTACAAATTCCACTTCCTCGCCTGCTATTTAAACCCCTGTGCACACCCGAGGCTATTGGCCATTACTTTAATTTTGTGCACAATATTTTCAGGCCCACGATTCTACTCTGCTTGTCCAGTGCGGTAATCAATATTTGCAATAGCCTCCCGAATTACTTAGCACGGCAACGTGATCAAAAATCTGGGGTGACTGAGTCATTCCCAAATAACCGTTACGCCACGCAGTTTACAATTCAATGTTCTGAATAACTCTTGTAAACATACTGTGAATAACATTTAAGACATTGCGCGCCTTTGTCTCAAGCCCTTTCTTATAGGTAATTTAGTGCTCTTATTATGGAGGGCGATGGAAGCTATGGAACTATTGCAGACATACCCTATTTTTGTTACATATTGTCGTCGACACCCTGATTCTGCAATGCCTAAGTGACTGCTAAGGTATCGACAGAGTGAAATGCTTCTTCACAATTTATGAAGGCTATATATAGGTACCAAGTATACTCCACGTATTTCTCTATAACCTGATCGATCGATTGAATAGGGACAATTGTTGAATAGCCTTTAAGAACCCTTGTTTGTTCATTAGGTTGTTTAAAATCTAAGGTGGCAAAAATTCTGGTACCTTGTATGACCGAAAGCTGAGGGGCCTGTAAATTTCAAGTCCCTCGTGTGATCATTCTTCTGGATTAGAATGATGTTCGTGTTCTTCCGAGATTCAGGTACACTCGCGCTTATTAGGCATTGCGTAAACAGGTGTGTCAGTATTGCTAGTGCAATTCACCCACCCTCCTTACAGAGGTCTGTCGTTAACTGATCCTCACTAGTGTTTTGCGGCATTGCATTTGATTAAACGCCTTTTTTACTGCCGTCAATAGGGGTGGGATGTCTACTTGCTCTGAACGGCTTCCTAGATCGGTATAGTCCCTGATGTCGGCACAGCTCTACAGATCTCTATAAAACTTATTGGCTAATATAAATATGTTATTCATATTTGTGTTGCATTGCATTGCTTGTCCTAAAGTGCATACATGTGATTTTTCCCCATGCCATGATGCCACTTCCCCTGCCTTTAGGTTGCCTCCGTTCTTTACAGCATGCTCAATGCTTTCCATAATATCGCAGCAGTTCCCGCGGTACAGTTTGAACTTCCCGCCATGTCCACAGCGATTTACCTTCGCGTTTGGTTGTTAGGCTGTGCTCAAAAGCAAGGAAGAGCACAAAATGTGCACTCCGAACGAAGCGAAAGAGGAAGAAGATCGTTGAATGGTTGAGGCTAGCGAGATCTTGTGGGCAGAAGTTCGACTTGTCAAACAGAGTTTACCTTTTACTTGTAACCACTGTTACATAAGTGGTTGAGGTGGTGGGTACATGATACCCCCATCATACAGGCCGGTTCCCATTGAAGTGTCACCCGTTAATATGCGGACCACCCGTCGCCTACTCGGACTGCCGGCGGAGTGCAGCTTCCTGCCTGATCGGGCAACCAAGATGAGTGGAGGCGTCGGTGGCACTGCGAACGCGATCCTGACTGACGCCCCTCTCCAGTAGGTGGTGCAACAGTCGCGGACACCAAAAATCTTCGGCAAGCCTTACGAAAACGTGGAAGACTGGTTGGACCACTTCGAATGGGTCACCACAGTCTACTGCTTTGACATGTACCACTCTCTTGACGAAGGTGCGCTAATGTGGTTTGGGAACCATAATTCACTCTTTCGTCGTGGGAGGAGGTTCTTCAGCGCTTACTAGCCACTTGAACGAGCAGCGACAGAACAGAAAAGGTTGAAGCTGCCCTTCAAGCAAGAAATCAGCGCGTGAACGAGGGTGTCACTATTCACGCCGAGTTTATGGTCAATCTGGTTAGGCGGGCAGATCCCGCCATTTCGGACGACAAGAGCGTACGGCACCTCAAGTGCGGCGTCAAGCAGGAAATCTTCGCCGGGTTGCTGCGGAATTTCAGAAGAACGGTTGGCGAATTTGTCAGCGAGGCAACGACAATTGAAGGCGCGGTTCATGGTAGAACGACGTGATACTGCCAAACCGAAGTCACGATCTCTAACGCAAGCTGCATGACAGGGTCGGAGAACTGCCTCAATTTGCGCGAACTGGTGAGAAAAATCGTGTGAGAGCATCTCCAGGCATTCCGCCAGCAGCAGTCTTCAGCAGCGACGGTGTCTATCATCGAAATGGTACACGAAGTCCCGCAAGCGGTGTGTATCCGTGAGCCAACCGAGGAGCCACACCGGGAAAAACAAAGGTTCTCATACGTAGCTGCTCTGCAGCAATACCACCACTGCTTGCCGCCGACCATCGCTACACCTGCGCCGGCGCCACCGCTCAACACCAGGCCTCGAAGCAGCCTGCCCTATACGCTGGATACACAACCGCGGAAAAATGATTTGTGGCGCACTCCTGACCGAAGACCACTCTGTTTCCACTGTGGAGAAAAAGGGCATGTCAAACACCGTAATGTCTTGCGAGGGCGCTCGCCACAGGTCCGACGAATGGTGAGCTCCTGCAACAGATCGAAATCTACCTCGCAAAACGCCGAAACGTTTTCGCGTTCCGACGCCCAGAGTCACGTTCGCCATCGCCCATGCAACGCCGATCCTTGAGTCCACGCTTAGCACCCAGTTCTTCTGACAGTCCATCGCGCAGCCCGGAAAGCCGGGGAAACCTAACTCAGAGGCCCCGGCAGGTGAGGCCGCTGGCATCGACTTTTACGAAGAATCTCCACTGCGACGACGATGAGTACAAGCAGCGAACAGGCGGTGACCTAGAGCTGTACCGCCCAACATGTAGCATGCGATGTCTTCGTGGAAATCGAAGGGCGCGAGATGACTACGTTGGCCGACACTAGGGTGGTTCATTCCGTCATAAGTAAGACTTTCGCCACCGCACTTAAGAAGATGCTGACGCCTTAGACTGGCCTCCAGATTCGCACAGCCGGAGGTCACCTAATTAGTCCTGTGGGAATGTGCACTGCTCGAATTAAAGTCAAAGGGTTCACGTACATCGGCCCCTTCGTCGTCCTACCCGACTGCTCAAAAGACTTAATCCTTGGAATTGACTTTTTGGAAGCTCATGGTGCAGTTATTGACACACAGAAATCGACAATCAGATTTGTCACGAAGAGAGCCATTGAAAAAAAATTGGCAGCGGTATCTGCTCCTTTCGTTGCAAATGCCGCAAAAGACGACAGTCTTAATCGGCTTTTGCGAAAGTAAATGCCTCCCTCGCTTTCCCGCTTCCTCTCATGTTGTTCCTCTGTTCTTGCGTCGCGCTCCTCCCAAGGTAAAGACGCCAAAGGTTCGCTTAAAATCATTTAAACTTCCCGCGTTCCTCTGCCTCCAAACCGGGTGTCTCGACGCGAACGCTGCAGTACGGCGAAGCCGCGCGTTAATCGAGGCGCCCTACTTCAACGTTTATAGAACCGCGTTTCCCTACTCCACGTGCGTTTGCAAGCAGCAGAACGTGGAATCTATCTAGTGGAACTTTGCGTAACTGTTGCCGGTTGATTTTTCTTAAAAGGGCGCCAGAAGCTATAGTGGCGCGGGGGCGACAGCAGGCGACGGCGGAGTGCAGTGATGATTAGTGAATTCCATTTTTCTGCAGTTGATGACTGAAGTATTTAATTCCGCAAAGTCAAGAATGTTTGATTTTTTATAAAGGAACACTGCAAATATCACTTCTGTATTGACTTGTTGTCTCATATTTGCGTAATGTCTTGTTCTTCTTCAACAATGTTGACAAGAATGAACATTACACCGGACATAGACGGGTAGATTTAGCTGTGAATATATAAGACTATTGCGCAGGCATTGTTTTGCTTTGGCCGGGTGGCTGAATAGGCCCAGACAGACAGACGGACAGCAGACAGACATACAGACAAGACCAAAATTTCTGGTTTAAGTAGCCCAAGAAAGACTATCTTCTTTAAAAAACATTGCACACTGACCCGACACGGGTGTGCGCGTCATTGACGACGACGGTGTGACACTTCCCGCTCGCAGAAGTGTACCAGTCCACGTCGTGGACGATCCATTTCAAGTCCATGAAGAGATAGCCGAAGGCAGCATGCGGTAACTTCTATACAAAGGTATCTGCATCGCGAGAGGTTTTGTAAAGCTGGAAAATGGGTGGACGCCCGTCTTGTTTACCTATTTCTCCAACGAGCGCCGACATCTAGCGAAAGATACCCCATTACATTAATCGAAGAGATCGGCGACGTAACACATCTGACTACAGTAGGCACGACAACAGCAGATTGCATAGACAAGGCGTCATTCTACCTGTCGAAGTTAACCAGAACCATCCCGCCACAGTGGAGAAGACTTTAGTGAGTCTCGTGCAGGGTTTTTCTGACTGCTTTGCCACTACGTCCTATGTCCGCCAGACTCATGTGACGAAGCAGCGCATCCTTACAGACGAATCCGCCCGACCTGTGCGCCAGCACCTTTACAGGGTGTCCCCGAAGGAGCGTAAAGCAATAAAACAGCAAGTCCAAAAAATGCTAAGCGATGATGTCATCCAGCCTTCGAAGATTGCATGGGCCTCTCCCGCCGTACTTCTGCGTAAAAAAGACAACACGCTTCGCTCTGCGTTGACTACCACCGATTAAACAGTATGACGAAACGCGATGTTTATCCGCTCCCAAGGACTGACGACACGTTGGACCGGTTGCACGATGGCCAATTCTTGTTGTCCCTGGGTTTGAATTCGGGATATTGGCAGATCGAAGTGCACAAGCATGACCGCGAGAAGACGGCATTTGTGACACCGGACAGCCTCTATGAATTCAAAGTGGTACCCTCCGGCCTATGCTCTGCGCAGCGTACATTCCAGCGTATGATGCATACTGTCCTCGCTGAGCAGAAATGGCAGACCTGTGTTGTGTACCTGCATGACGTGGTCGTTTTCTCCAGTTCATTTTACGAGCACTCGTGACGGCTCAATTGTGTCCTGGTGGCTATTCGCTCTGCAGAGGTGACCATTAGGCCAGAAAAGTGTCATCTCGGTTTCGAAGAACTCACATTTCGTGGTAATATCGTAAGTGCTGCTGGGGTTATTCTGGATCCCGAGAAAACGACCGCCGTCGCGTCATTTCCCCATCCAAACAATAAGAAGGGTCTTTGGACAATTTTTGGGCCTCTGTGCAAATTTCAGACGAATTGTGAAGGGATTTTCGAATATCTCTGATCCACCGACCCGACTTATGAAAGAAGATGTGCCGTTCTCCTGGGGGAACAAGCAACAACAGCCCTTCGGCACATTGCGGAGACGCCTACAAGGTTCTCTAGTTCTAGCCCACTTCGATGACGCCGCCGACACAGAAATTCGCACGGAGGCTGGCAATGTGGGAATTGTGCGCTATTCTTCTACAATTGCCGGTTGGGGTAGAAAAGGTTAGACTACGCTAGTCACTTCCTTTCCGAAGCAGAAAGTATGCGGCGACAGAAAATAATGCCTTGCCATCGTCTGGGCCATCAGAGAGTTTCGTCCATACCTGTATAATAGGCCATTCAGAGCATTCAGCGACCACCATGTCCTCTGCTGGCTCGCGAACCTTAAGGACCCTTCTGGACGGCTTGCTCGATGGAGCTTAAGGCTAAAAGAGTAGGGCGTTACGGTCGTATACAAGTCGGGCAGCAATCATAGGGATGCTGATTGTTGGTCACGGGCACAGTTACACCGATTCCCCTGAAGCCGGCGAAGAGGACTTTCCATTTCTTGGGATGACCCAAATGCCTGATATGACTGCCCCCAATAGGCCGACCTGGAGCTCAGACCACTCATTGAATACATGCAGAAAAAAAACGCTGGGCCTCCCCGTGCTTTCCTTAGAGGAATCAACTCGTTCGGCATACGCGACCACGTGCTTTACAATCCAAGTTACAATCACAGTTAAATGAAATTTCTTCTCGTCATAGCAGCAGAATTACGCACGGAAATTTTACAAGCATGCCAAGCTGGCTGGGCATCTAGGGGTCACTTGCACATTCGCAAGAATTTATAAGACGTATTACTGGCCAAAACCTCTTAGCCTGGGTGCAACAGTACGTGAAGACCTGTCCGGACTGCCAGCACCGGAAGACGACACACGTCAAACCTGCAGGACTACTTCACCCACTAGACACTCCTGATGCACCGTTTAAGCAAACCAGGAGGGATCTACTTGGTCGCTTCCCCTTCTCCAAGACAGCCTTCGGTAACAAGTGGATCATTAAGGCAATTGATTGTTAACGCCATATACAAATACGCAGGCTCTTCCTCGGGGAACCGCTGCCGAGGTTTCGAAGTTTTTTGTTCACAAACTTGTCCTCAGACATGGAGCGCCCGCTGTAGTACGGACTGACCTGGGGACGGCTTTCCCATTTGACTTCATGCGTGAAGTATTGCGGTTGACCCACAGTACTCACCGCAAAACTACCTCTTATCACCCACCAAAAACGGCCTCACGGAAAGACTTAATAGAACCTTGACTGACATGTTGTCTATGTACATCGACTTTAACTTCAAACATGGGATGACATTCCCCCTTGTGCCACTCTCGCCTATAATACAGCCATGAAGGAAACGACCCCGTTCACATCATTTCAGCTTGCTTTGGCCGCCCAGTGACGACAACCCTCGACGCAATGCTACGTATGGATAACGACGTGGTAGCTGGCACCGAAGTTGACGAATTCGCGCAAACCGCTGAAAAAGCTCGTCAGCTTGCAAGATTTTGCAACCGCAAGCCACAAGAAATCGACGCCAGGCAATGTAACCGAGACGACGGAATGTGGGGTATCTGCCCAATGACATTGTTTGGGTATGGACGCCTATCCGCCGCCATGGACTGCCGGTTCAACGCTAGCCGAACATTATGTGAATAACTCCTACCTGCCCGCCATAGATGCAGACAATGAAAACGCCTCACCCTCAAGCCCGCCACTTCTAGCCCCCTCCTTGCTTTCCGCCGGGCCAAGGAGAGCTACATCCTGCGCGGAACACTCTGTGCCGCTATTTACGTGGCTTCCCTCCTTGACCCACTTGGAGCACGCCACCGGACCAAGCGTGGTAATGACGCTGTTTTTATTTGCGCAGGTTAGTTACCTACCTTTTGCTAGATGTGTATGTTCTAGTGGCCGAATGTTAATCGCGATGTCGTGCCCAACTGACACATTTTATGCCACGCGAGAACTGCGCTACCAATCTCTCTGTTTATTATATGTCAATGCTCACCTTACTTTTCTTTTACTTGCACTTTCTGGGGACGTTGAACTGAACCCTTGCCCTGACAACGCGATTCCAACTAAAGTGCCATTGAGTTCATTGCATGCACTTCATCGCACCTTGAAAGTTCGCAAAACACTGTTTTGTCTGAGCGAGCTATCATTCGTGCCGCGCAGTCTTCCACTGAAAACCAGGTTGGGCGCCTATTCACCCGTGTTGATGAGCTTCAAATAAATAGTCGGGGCAATTAAACCACGTCCCCCGATATCTGACCCGAGTAGCAAACCTGAAATACCTAGAATCTCTTCAAAAATAAATAACCCCGCGCAAAAATTTGACTACTGGGAAATCGCCTTCGCAGAGATAACCTACTTTTTTTCGATACTGAATATGTATGCTACGAAACTTGGGAACAATCGGAATCGCGGGTTATTTCTCTGTGTGCAGACAAACTTGACATTCATATTACAAAAGAGGACATCGAACGTACACACAGGCTCGGGCATTTTTAGGGTGGTAAGGACCTCCCAATCCTTGTTAAATTTCGGCGGTTTAAAGTTAGAGGTAACATTCTGTCAGCGGGCCAAAACTTAAAGGTTAAAAAATTTCTATCAGTGAGGATTTTTCGTCGGGCGTTCGGTTTGCAAGAAAAACGTTGTGCGCGTATGCGAAACAAAGTGATTTCTCCAGTTTTAAGTCAACATTTGATAAGTTGCGGATGAACGAAAAGCAATTTTTTTACGATGCACAATCAGATTTAGTCATGAAAATTAAATCATAGCGATCACAGCAGGCCCGCCCGACCCTACTTTCCCTTTCTCAGCAGCTACTACTAACCCCTATTCATGCGTCACGCAAGCACATAATATCAGTCATTATGGCTAACGTTCACAGCTACATGTCCAAAAAAGATAAGTTTGAATACATTCTCGATAACAACAACACAGACATGGCCATCTTCACTGAGTGTTGGTTATATTCTGACATCAACAACACTAAGATACTGCAAGCCAATTCCCCCTACACTGCTTTCCTACGCGATAGCAATGGACGAAAGAGTAGTGGTGCCCTTGTATTCACCAAAACCAACATTCCTTCCTACCACCTCCCAAACAATTGTACACACGACATTCTTTGTGTGCACTTATCCGTGCCGTCACGCACTTACGTACTGATATCTTGTTATCGCCCGCTAGATTCCGACTCTTCCTTCACCAATGAACTTAACTCCGTCCTTCTAGATATAACTTATAAATTTCCCCGTGCCAGCTATAATTTTTGTGGGAATTTTAACTTTCCGGAAATAAACTTGGTCACTCTAACCGCGTCATCGCGCCAGTTAAAAGATTTCCTTGACTTAGCGCTCAACTTCGACCTCACGGAAACCGTAAATTTTCTAACCCGTGGCTCAAATACGTTTGACCTGGTTTTGACTTCTCACCCCGAAAACATTGAGTCATTATCTTCTGTAGACGGGCTGAGTAATAACAGTACTGTTCTATTTAATTTGACTATTTCCTCTTCAATCAGACAGCGTTCAATATAATTAATTCGAGACTACAGTAAAGCTGACATTTCTAGAAATAACAGTGAACTTAAAACCTTCTTTGAATAGCTAAATGAAACTGCTTATTGAAAGTCTGTAGACGAAAACTGGCGTTTGTACAAACGAAAACTACTCAGCCTAATCAGTAATTA
Source organism: Haemaphysalis longicornis (assembly GCA_013339765.2). Classification (NCBI taxonomy): domain Eukaryota; kingdom Metazoa; phylum Arthropoda; class Arachnida; order Ixodida; family Ixodidae; genus Haemaphysalis; species Haemaphysalis longicornis. The sequence continues at coordinate 8,309 of JABSTR010001537.1, read as the reverse complement.
CGTACTCTTTGTTTGCATCTGTAGTGTACAGAGAAGGCCCTGGTACACAGATATGTTAAAAAAACTAGCTCAAATGACAAAGCTCCTCTTCACAGTGGCGAGAAAATCTGGCACTGCCCCGAAATGTAAGAACTACTTCAACTGCTTGCGAGAGTACTACAGCCTCTTGAAGCGCTCAAAGAAGAACAATTTTCACCAGGACCTTCTCGATAATCCTCCATGGTAATCCCAAAACATTCTGGAAGATACGCACTCCCAACAGACATCAGTCGCATAACATCACCTTAACCAATCCGGATGGGTCACACTTCCCAGTCGCACAACGCTCTGACGTCCTAAATTCCTATTTGTTTCCGTTTTTACCTGTGAACCTTCGACCAACATTGCTGCTTTAACAAGATACCTGGTATTGAAGTAAGTCCTGAAGTTATCATGAAGCTAATAAAAAAGCTTCAAATTTTTAGCTCCCCCGGCCATGACAACATACCAGTTAAAATACTAAAAGCTGCCGACGTCATTTCCAGCCAGATCTTACAAATAATTTTTACCCAGTCTATACGCGAGGGTACTCTGCCAAAAGACTGGAAAATAAACGAAGTATCCCTGTTTTCAAGTCTGGTAAGTGCTCCGACCCACCCAATTACCGCCGGATATCACTTATATGTATTGCCTCTACACTTCTGGAACATATGATACATTCGCCCATAGCAAACCACCTCCGAAGGAACTCTTTTGTCTCGAGGAGTCAGCATGGCTTTCGTCCTGGCCTGTCATACGAAACTCAACTTTTTTAATTCACCACAGACCTTTGCCTAAACTTAGATTCTTCATTCCAGACGGACGTCATTTACTTAGATTTTTTAAAGGCTTTTGACGTCTTCCCCCATAAATGAACAGTGTCAAAACTTTCGTGTCTTCATCTCGACCCGCTAATCCTGTCATGGATGACCTGTTTCCTAACACATCAAGTTCCCTTCACTTGTGTTTGAGATCGCTGCTCAGAAACTACCAAACCAATATGCGATATTCCTCATGGATCAGTACTGGGTCCATTTCTTTTCCTTATATCTATAAACGACCTCCTAACGGCATTTCATCTTCTTCAACCGTCTTTTTTCCGATGATTGTGTAATTTATCGCCGTGTCACAACCAGTGACGACCAATCCGTCCTACAAAAGGACACGACGTTAATTCACAAATGGTGCTCGCGCCGGATTTCATCTACTTCAACCGTCTTTTTGCCGATGATTGTGTAATTTATCGCCGTGTCACAAACAGTGACGACCAATCCGTCCTACAAAAAGACATGACGTTAATTGGCAAACGGTGCTCACGCCGGATCATGAATTTAAATGTTGGCAATTGCAAGTTCATGCATGTTACCCGGAAGTGCTCCATAACTACATTCCCATACTGTTTAGGCACAGTGAATCTATCTGAGGTCGGCATATACCGCTACCTTGGCGTTGCCATCAGTAGCAAACTACACTGATCGAACCCCATTCCAAAACAAACTAACCGCCGACGCCTCGACGCCCTGAACTACCTTAGAAGATCGCTATACCCGTTCACTCCATCAATATGTAAAATAGCATATGAAACTTTCAACCCCACCAAACTGGAATATGCCTCCTCCATTTGTAACCTGCACCAAACGAACCTTGCTGGCATATTAGAAGCAGTCCAAAACCCCGCTACCCGTTTCATCTCATCCAAATATGACTACACTATGAGTGTCACCAACATAAAAGCATCTGTCGAACTGCCCCTCTTAGCATTAAGACGCAAAATTTCACTGGTATGCTTATTCCAAAATTGTGCTATAGCTTCCCTGACCTTCGTTCTACGCTTTTGTTTACACCCGCGCGCTCATCACATCGCCTTTTCAATTCTTTGAACATTCAAAGACTTCACGGTTCCACTAACGCTTTCAACAAATCTTTCCTTTCCGTAGCAATAGAACAATGGAACTCCCATCCAGAATTCATCGTTGTATAGTAAAACCCTTCGAAATTCCTTGAGTTACTAACCTCCTATATCATAAATTAACGTACAATATTCTGTTTCTCCTTTCTTTGTCTACGCGTAATTTTACCGCACCGTCCTTTTCAATTGCTTTTACTTCTGGTTGCTTCTTACATGTCTGAAAAATTATTACACCCTCCCCCCCCCCCATTGTCCACCCCCCACCCCAAACCCCCAAACCAACCCCCACAACACCCCCCCCCCCCCACCCAATCGATACAAAAACTGGAGACCCGACGTTTCAAAGTCGGCTCGGCTCCTTCTTCAGAGGTGACATGGCTTACATTTCAACGTCGCCTTGCAACCTTTCGCCGCTGCCAGCCTTCCACAAACGCCGCTCGGCGGAACGAAGCTCGTGTGTTTACAGAATGGGGAGTCCCTCACGAGGCATTGCGGCTCTGTGGGGTTCGCTGTAGATTCCTTGACTCAACATAAAGGCACTTTCTCCAGTTTTCCTCTTTTTCGAAGATGGCAGTTTCGGCGAGGTCAGCTGCTTGGTCTACCAGCTTGCATTGTTCGGAGACGGGGACTGCTTTCCTTGCTCTGTCTGCGGACGTCGTTATTGCACTGCCTTGTCCTCATGGAAATGTTTTGGGATACTGAGCGCAAACAGTGAAGAACAACACTCCGGATGCTTCGCCCATCGTAGCATCGTCCTTAGCGCAAGGCGATTAGACGGCCCACAGACATAAAAGGCTTGTGCCGTATAAGAGTAGGCAGCCCGGCAGGCCGGCGCCCTTATGGCTCCTGGTTCATAGGGCACTCTCACGCGTGCCAAAGGCCATACGGTTTATCCCTGAGGAAGTTCTTTGCTCTTTCAACCTGTTTTTTGGTTTTGTTGGGCGAACTACGGAACGGATAACTTCTGGGATCGCTCACCTCTCTCTCTACCCCTGCTCCTTTTTTTTATTTTCCTCTGTTTTTTAAGGTTGTAAACTGCTATGATCTTAACGACGCAATAACTTTTTCATGCCTGTACATCTTTACTTTCCCTACACGAAGGTATGTCGGAATTGTTCCTGTACCACTGTCTCTATTCTTCTTATGTGTGTACTAATATTTCGCACCCCCTTATGTAATAGCCCGCAAGGGGCCTTTAAAGGAGCCATGAAGAGAAAACACAAGTTTGGTTCATTCAAAAGATTGCCTCTTTAGAATGACACTGACACCACTTTTAACGTAAACTTCGGTCAAATAAGCTACTAAATTAGGAAAAAACGAAATGGACATGCGACCCACCAGCTCATTTCCGGCAACAGAACCTATGATGTCATTCTAGCCAGCTCTGCGATTGGCGGAGGCTGGCAGAAGCAGACGCAAATTAGGTAGAGCTTACAAACTAGCCGAACGAGCGATTTACGCGTAAATTTAGGGGACATTCTTTACAAAGGAATAAGAATGATGGGACAAACAGTGGAAGTTGCGAAAGCACATGTAAACATAGAAGTACTGATGCGTACTGTTGTTCGTACTGCGCACAGCATGCTTTGTTTAGCTGCACAGCACTACGGGGCTTGGGGTTGTCTGAGACGACACTGGCCGATTGACGCAAGCAACGGTGTCTTACGTGACCACATTTGTCGAGCGAGCACTGTTTCAGGGAACGAATATTTTCTCCAAGAACAAAAACAAGCCAGGTTTACATACGGGCAAAAACAAACCAAACGCTTGCCACGGTATGGTGGCGCCATCTAGGTTCGCGAAACGTAAAGAAACGTGGCACCAAACCAACACCGCTGTACCAGGTGGAGACAACCTTTCACCGGTCCCGTGCCGCCGCGATTGGGCCGACGTGCTCAACGCGTTGTTCTTTTCGTTTCCCACGAGACCTAGCAACGCGAAACAGACAGTATGATTCAAACTTCTTCAGTAAACCGCGTTGCCGCGATAATTTTAGCGTGGTTTTGACACAATGACACTCTTCGGCGGCGAGCAAGCGACCCAAAATGGCGGCGCCAGCGTATACGTGTATCTACCCTGTACGGCGGATGGTGAATGAAGGTATCCTAGGCTGCAGAGCGGTCGGTTCCTGTGATGTCACTCCAGACCCCGCGAAAACACACGATTTAGCGGGAAAATCAAAATTTTAACCTATTTTTTCTAATTTCTCAGCGAAAAAGGCATCGTTTGTATCCGGACAAGCGCTGGGGGCACTATAAAACACGAAATCTTTCGAATAAAACCAACTTCCATTTTCTCTTCATGGCTCCTTTAAGGGTACAATAATTGATGTTGATGATGCTGATGATGAGAAGCTGCTTCGCCCCTACTTCGGTCACTACAAGGTTATCCGACGTACCTCGGACCTAAACTGCGAGGTGTTAGCAACTCCAACGTTGGAGTTGCTGAGAACAACTCCAACGTTTCTTCTCGACGTCGACCGAGTTGTGAAGTTGCGCACGTTATACGCCTAAAACCTTATCACTACCGGCCATCAGACACTCCCCTTTGACCTACTGTGCGTGTACTATTTTCCCGGTTACTGCTGCCCTCTTGCTGTCTTGGATTTCGTCTGTTTGGTCTGTTTGGCGTATCCATTTTTTCCTGTACCCCTTCGCGTACGCGTTCTAGTAGCATCGGGTCAGTGCCACCCCGAAGGCGGAGCAACGCATCAGCAACCGTGGTACAGTTTGAACTTCCCGCCGTGCCCATAGCGGTGTACCTTCCCATTTGCCATCAGGCGATGCTCCAAAGCACGCAAAAGGGCGACGAGTGCGCTCCAAACGAAGAGAAACAGCAAGGAGACCGTGAAACGGTTGAGGCTAGCAAGAGCTCATTTCTTGTGGGCACAAGTTAGCTTTGTCAAATAAACAGTTTACCTTTTACTTGCAGCCATCGTTGCAATATACTGCCGTATGTCAGCTATCTTACGTTTAATTATTAATTTCGAAAGCTCCACTAGTTCTAATATGTCAGCTTGGGTGGAAACTGCCATGCTTGACAGTTTCCTAATTAATTTTTTTTCTGCCGGCAACGTTTACTAGTATCCTGTGTAGTGATAGCACCTCCAGAAGCTACTGCGCACTCCGTAATAATGCGTGTAAGATTGATGCATGCTCGCTTCCTATGTCGTAAACTCTGCTTCTCAGTTGGAGCTGAATATCGGTTGTGCAGCGCGATCCTGAATTCTTCAACTTTCCAGCTTTACTGTAAGCTTATTGATCGGTTTCTTCCGTACTAGCTTGTTATTGGTGGCTGCTCAAATCTACGGTAATTATAGATCTTACAATGAGGTGGTATCTACACCTCACCCTTCCAAGCGCTTCGGCATCTTGCACGACGCCAGTGGCGTCACATAGTATGGAGGAGGAGGTAGGCTTTATTGTGGCAGGAAGACTCTACGTAAAGTGGGGGAAGGGGAAGTAAAGGGGGGGGGGGGGGGTTTGTAACATGGGACATCTTAAATGTGTACAGTTTGACCCATAACAGGTGGGCTCCTTAAGAATGCTGAAGAGGCCGCGTGGGGTGAGGAGAGCAGGCTCACGACTGTAGACTGCTCGCGCTAGACCGCTTTGTAGGGAGAGGTGTGCAATTAAAGCGAGCATGGAGGGTTCCAGTGTACGAGGGTCGATGTAAAGAGAGGTTGTATTTGGAGGAGGCTTGAAGGTTCTATGGCGCGCGAACTTCGGGCAGTGCCAAATTAGGTGCTGGAGATTGGCGGGAGTGGGGGAGGCGCAGAAGGGACATGGAGGTGGTAGAGACGGGGTGTACCATTTACTGAAGGTCTCAGGGGTAAGGCTAGCATTAACAACATATTTGTTTATGAAAATTTCGGCTGATCTTGGGAGCGGGGGCAGGGCGGATAAAAAGCCGGTTGGAGCCAGGGCATTGAGGCGGTCTTTTTTTTTCTTTTTGTAACGTAGAAGCTGTATCGCTGGTGGTAATGTCTCAGTAGGTGAAGGAACCGAGTCGGGTAGCAGCGGAGGACTAGAGGTTATTTCTTTTTTATGCTCCCCATTCGGGCTCCTCAACGTCCAGTTCCAGCTCTCCCGTTAACGTAAGAAGGTATTCATGATGCCAAGATTATTCCGTTCGGCGAACTCTACAAGTGTCATCTGGTATTCCTATAACGCCAACTGCCTTGTCTCCAGCCTGCGTCTTGCCTAGTTTATCATTTGCATGTCCCTTCACAACTGTATAGTGTGTTTTTACTTTAGACAGTGCCGATTCCACATCTTCAGAGAAGCGTTCAACGAGTTGGTCGTCATGGCTGGCGCATAGCCCTGTACAAGTTCGAATTTCAAACTCTGATAAAGCCTATGTACAAGACCGGGCACCCTTAGGCTAAAGCTATAGTATTCGTTTCACTCCCAGTTGTATTCTCTCCACTTGACGATGGAAACAGGAATTGTCCATTTTTGAGCATTGTAAAGGCTTCCCCTGTCTTTCTAACCTGACTGGGCCCTATTAACTCCCAAATAATGCCCTCTCATTCCTCGAACAACACCACTAGGCTCTCCTCGCTAGATAGACTACTCATGTTGAACATTGCCAGGTTCATATTCTAATGTCGGCTTGTCCGTATCCAGGGATTTCTAGCAACCTATGCTGTGTCGCAGGTCTGCCAGCCGCCGTCGTCAATTGCTTCACAGCCACTCGGGAGTGAGGGCCGAGGCTTACGTGGAGTAGTCATGGGAGGTTGTAGCCATTATTACACCAGGGTAGCCAATCTGCTTTGCTGAGGGAATACGTGACCGGGAATGGTCACTAGGATTAGGCCGCACCCCAAGCCTACTTCTGCAACTCTATCAACAAGCCAATAGTTTTCTTTTTTTAAACAGTGGGGTAGAGGACAGCATCCGCCTCGTGTGCAGAAAGACCGTTGTTTAATCCCGGTGTGGCGCAATTACTACTGGATTAACAAAAACATCCCCACGTCGATAAAATTTATTTTTCAAAGCAAACCTTTACTTCGTTCGTCAAGTGGTTTCCCAGAATATCCGCAAGTTGACCATATGATCCCAGAAACGCCGCGAAGCGCATCGTGTGATTCTCCGGGCGGCTATCAGCGCTTGCACAAGGCCCGGTTTTCAGTCATGCTCACGTAGCGGTGGCAGCCGTGACGGGAGAGGCCTCTCAGCTACTCGGCAGCCGACCAAACTCGCAGCCACCGATGCATGCTCGGCTGGGTCCTCTTAGGCTATGTGACTTATCTTGCGCCCCGTTTGCTGAGAATGAAAACAAGGCCGGGCCTTCTGCTGTGTTCATTGCACAAGACCGAATGACTTTGTGCCGTGATCGCCAATACAGTTTCATCCAAGGTTAACCAAGCGAAACCAAGACTCAAGAAGACTAAGCCAAGCTTTGGCTTTGTATACGCACTGTTAGCTTAGCTAAGCTGCAGCCATTTTGTTCGTTATTTCGCGAAACAACGTTAATATATAACGAGAACTACAACGAACCCAACATACTTCACTGCGGATATTGTTTACAGAGATAAATGTGGCTTTCCTATACTTACGCATTGTTGATTGCTGTAGCGATAGGGCTGTTCAGCTGATCCCATACCATTCTAGTTCATCCAGTAAAGCTTGATGATTGAGTCGGTCTAACGCCTTGGAGAAGTCAACAAACAAGGCCACACTTACTCGTCTAATCTCAAATGCTTGAAATATTCATTCTTTTTCCGCAAGTAATACTGTTTCCGTGGAGTTTACCGCAAGAAATCCGTATTGTTAGGGTAAGCTTAGTCTGCGTCTATCCGCAAAGCTGGTTATTCGGGTCACAAATATTTTTTCCAGGGCTTTCGGAAAATAGGCAAGATAGAAATCAGCCTATATTTAGAAATGTTTTTTCTGTCTCCAGTTTTATATTGTAGGATAACTTTAAATATCTGCATTAGTTTAGGAAAATTTCCAGTGCGTAGGCATTTACTGTGTTTTCTGCGTCGTGGAGGCTCAATGGTTAACTGCAGAATATAGAGCTTTGACCATCGATATTGTGGTTCGGCTCGTAAACAAACATTTGCGGGGAAATACCCAACGACGCCCTTGTGTCACCCGCGACGTCTCCGCCCTCTCTACGAACACTCCAATCACCAAAGGAATAGGAGCTACATCAAAGGGCTTACCAGAAAAACGGCATGAAGAAGCGTCGAAGTCTACATTACTTTACTAACATTATTTCTAACTCTCATTTATTCAGAGTTTAACTGACCTTACCACTAGGAAGTTTTTGGAACCAGCATGGGCACTCTTTCGAAACAGCCTACGGCAATGTTTTTATTGGACAACTTTAATCTTTCCTCTTAAATTCTTTCCCCCACAAACCTAAGGGTTTGCTT